>ONZH01016094.1:0-17867 GCA_900303285.1 Rhinella marina | reverse complement strand
TGCTGTGTGCTTGCCCCCCAGGCCAAAATTTGCCAGCCAGCCCCTGACTGTGCGACCTGAGCACACGCTGGAACTCCACTTTCCACATGATGGGCAGGCTTTGTGAGTAGCAGAAGGCAGTAGTAGAATACCAGCTGCAACACGGTCGGCGCCATTCAAGTCATCTTCCGCTCTTCACAAGCGACGGGTGGGCATTGATGTCTGACCTCTGTGAGGTGTTAGGCAAGTTTGACAGGGTAGCCATACCAGCTTTACACCATCTCTTCGGCGTGGATGGGCTGAAGAGGAGGAAGAGGACGAGGAGGATATTGAGAGTCATGCTCCTGGTGGGGAGAGCGAAGCCTTGTCTGTTGGTACTCTGGCACACATGGCTGACTTCATGCTAGGCTGCCTTTCCCGTGACCCTCGCGTTATATGCATATTAGCCAACACCGATTACTGGTTGTTCACCCTTCTCGACCCCTGCTACAAAGAGAATTTCCCATCTCTCATTCCTGTGGTGGAGAGGACAAGTAAAATGTTGCAATACCAGAAGGCCCTTGTCGAAAAATTGCTCCACAAATTTCCATCTGACAACGCTGGCAGCAGAGTACGTCGTTCCTTGGCCACCCGAGAAGGGGAGACAAGGGGAACACACAGCAGATCCAATAAAGGCAAGGCGACACTCTCCAAGGCCTGGGACAGTTTTATGACACCCCACCAGCACCCTCACTGTGATGAGTGGCCTAGTGTGACAAGGAGGGAAAAGTTTTGGAAGATGGTAAAGGAGTACCTAGCTGACCTTGTCAACATCCTCAGCGATCCCTCTGTGCTGTATAATTATTGGATGTCTAAGCTGCACACGTGGCACGAACTGGCACTCTACTCCTTGGAGGTGCTGGCCTGCCCTGCCACCAGCGTTTTGTCTGAGCGGGTATTTAGTTCTGCTGGGGGCATAATTACTGATAAACGCATCCGCCTGTCAACTGAAAATGCTGACAAGTTGACGCTTGTCAAAATGAACAAGGCCTGGATTGTCCCTGGCTTCTCTACTCCACCAGAGGAAAGCTGCTTAACATGAAGAAACTTTAAATGTGGCTTTTAGGGTGTATTGAATACATTGTATTCCCATGTACCCCTTCCTCTTCTTGTCCTCTTCCTCCTCATCCTCCATCATATGAAACTGCTTATTAGGCTGCCCTCGAAGTTCACCAGCAGGCCTGGAACTATAATGATTTAGACAGTCAGCTCACCAGCTGGCCCTGCACCATCATGTTTTAGACGGTCAGCTCACCAGCAGCACCTCAACCATAATTTTTTAGACGGTCAGCTCAGCAGCATGTCACCCACAATTTTTTTGACGGTCAGCTAAGCAGCAGGAACTCACCCATAATTTTTTAGATGGTCAGCTCAGCAGCAGCACATCACCCATAATTTTTTAGGTAGAAATTAAGTTTAGTAGGTTTCAGGTTGTTTTTTAAACAAGGATATAGAGAGGTTAAACATTCAGCAAAGACAATTGGCCACGCAGGGCTAGCAATAATCACAAGGCCGTCTAGAGTATAACCCAACAATGCAAAAAAAAAATAAAAATGGGGCTAAGATTGCTGAGTATGCTGCAAACCATTAAACGCCAACTAAGGCAATCATCAGAATAAGCTAACCATGCATTAAATGAAAAGAAATGCGACCAGAAGAGAGTGGGGAGAAGAAAGAGAAAAGGAAAGAGAAAATGCTACAAAGGAAAGGAAAGACAAAGGAATAGAACAAGAGGGAAGGGGGGGGGGGGGGGGGTCACAGGAGGAAGGGCGAGCTCCACCCGGTCATCCTTCAAGTAAGGTAACGGGCAAGTCTGCCGTTTTCACTGAAATGGAGCCACACAAACCAGGTCTTCTCAATCTGCCATGAGCCTTGCCCATCAAGCTCTCTATTCTGTAGATATGGGTCAGCTCAGTGAGCCAATCCTGAACAGAGGGAGTGATGTACGTTTTCCAAAATCGTGGCAGAACAGTCCAGGCTGCCGCCAGGAAGTGCCGTAGAAGTGCCCTGTTTGATAGCCTTCAGAGGGCCAGGAATCAAGGAGAGGAGCGCCACCTGCGGGGACGGAGTAATCTGTATACCAGACATCTCAGAATAAATAGAAAAAATGGATTGCCAAAAGGGTTGGATGCGGGGGCAGGACCACCAAATATGGAGCATGTCGCCTACTCCCGAACCACAGCGCCAGCAGCAATCGGGTACCTCAGGAAAGCATCGGTGAGGAAGGTCCGGACATCTGTACCAGCGAGTCAAAATCTTAAAGTTATTTTCTTGGCTTCTTATGGCATCTTATGCGTCAAAATGAAGCACTTTCACCAATTGCTGTCGGACAGCGGACCCAGATCCCCCTCCCACACTCTAACATAGGACAACAGAGGGTTATTGACACAGGAGAGAAGGATCCGGTACAGCTGCGAGACGACATGTGCAGGTGGACTTTGTTGAAGGAGCAGCAACTCGAGAGCAGTTGGCGTGGAGCAGATGATGCCCTGAGGATAGCGCACTGAGAGGTAAGTCTTGAGCTGAGCATACTCGAACCACGACAGACCCGAAGGAAGCACCTCCTGGCCCGTGAACACCTCATGCAATCTGGCACCCCCAGGACGCGACCAGACGAGAAAAGAATCCTAACCAACAGTGGGAGGGAAGGCTGGTCATCAAACAAAGGACTCATCAGCCCCGGACGTCTAGAAACCCCCCAGGTTCTCAGGGCATGGTCCCCGATCCATAAGAATTGAGCTGTCAGAGGCGGGAGAGATGAAGTTGGTGGCCGATGGATCGGAGCTACCCAGGGGAGAGAAAGAAGGGACAAGGGAACGAGAGAAGCCTCAAGGGAGACCCACTGTTTAGTTGGGACGTGATGAAACCAGTCGAGTACTCGTATCAGAACTGAAGCACTATAATAGAGGTGAAGATCGGGAAGCCCAGCCCCACCCTCCTCATTCTGCCTGGTCAAGAATCGGAACTGTACTCTAGGGCGGGCCATCCCCCAAACAAATCGTCGCATAGCTTTCTGCAATTGAGTGAAGTAAGCACGTGGGGCAAAGATAGGGAGAGCCTGGAAGAGGTACTACATTGATCCATCCAAACCATGATAGCAGCAATTTATCATAGGATTTAAGATCAGCCAGGGTACGAGTTAGGAGAGCTGAATAGTTTCGGGAGAACAATTTAGACATGGAGCATGATAAGTAAATCCCCAGGTACTTTAAGGACCCGGTTTGCCATTTAAAAGAAAAAGCTGCCGTGAGGCTGGACACAAACGATGCAAGGAGAGAGACATTGAGCGCCTCAGTCTTGTGGCAATTGACCTTGAAGTTGCTAACTGCACCGAAAAATTCCTGCGGTCAAATTCCCGTAACACCAAAGGCAGTGTCACCTGGGGGTTTGTGACGTAGAGCAACAGGCCGTTGGCAAAGAGGGACAGCTTGTAGTGGGTACCCTGAAGGGAAACACCCGAGATATCAGGAGATCCACGTAGGGCCACGGCCAAGTTCTCCATCGCAATGACATAAAGCAGGGGCGACAAAGGGCACCCCTGCCTCGTGCCACTTGCAATAGAGAATGGTTGGGACATCAGGCCATTAACCCTCACTCTATCAGTAGGAGACCTGTAGAGGGCAAAAATGCGGTGTAACATGAGGGGACAAAGTCCAAGATGACGCAATGAGGACCGCAAAAACTGTCGACTGAGACCAGGCAGGTGGGGATAGCTGCTGCATGGGCATGGTGCATAAGGAGAAGGGTCTTGTTAAGATTATCCCTAGCCTCCCTGCGTGGGACGAATCCCACCTGATCCGTGTGAATGACTTGGGGCAGAATAGGTAGCAAATGGTTGGCCAGCATCTTGGAATACAATTTCACGTCCGCGTTAATTAGACAGATAGGTCTATAGTTTGTACATAAGGATGCATCTTTGCCAGGTTTCTGTATAACCGAGATGGTGGCCAATAACATTTGAGGGGCAAAAGTGCAATCGTCAGTGATAGAGTTAAAGACCCGCACTAGGAAAGGGGACAATTGAGATGTAAATTCCTTGTAAAACCTGGCCGTGAAACCGTCCGGTCCAGGGCTTTTCCGGAGGGAGTTCCCTTAATGGCCAAATTCAACTCCTGATCGGAAACGGCATCTTCTAGAGCAGCGAGCTCCTCAGGGGGTACAGAGGGGAGGGCTGTTTCAGAGACGTAGGCGTCGACTCACTTCTGAAAGGCCATCGGCTCCATATCAGCTAAGGGACCGCGGATGCCATACAGGGACTGGTAAAAATCCCGAAATGTAGTGACTATATCCTCGGGCTTGTGAACTACTGAACCCCCGGAGGATTTCACCTTAGGGACAAAAGTCCGCTGAGGTCTGGGGCGTATAAACCTGGCGCGGGAGGCCCCACATTTGTTGGAGTATTCATAGTAATGAGAGCTCACTCGCTCCCTAAACTGTGCGTACTTTCTATCCAAAAGGGCTCGCAGCAGAGCGCGCGTCCAGCAGGGAAGCAAGCACATTGGGATCCCGAGTCTGTTTGTGGGAAATCTCAGCCTGGTGTATCTGGGACAAAAGCTGTTGCACCTTTACCCCCTTTTCCCTCTTAATACGTGCGCCCTGTTGGATGAACACGCCCCTAACCACGCATTTCAAGGCCTCCCACTGGTATGGAAGTGGCATTGTGTCCTGAGCACGGACCAACAGAAAGTCCGAAATGGATCTACAGATCGCCTCCCTACACACCGGGTCAGAAAGCAAGTTGGGGTTAAGGCGCCAGCACCAGTCCCTAGGTGGCCCCCCCGGGATCAAAAATGAAGCCGTGAGGGGAGCATGGTCTGTCCAGATCATGGTCCAAACCGTGGCCCGAGGGCACCAAGACAACAAGCGGTGATCAACAAAAAAGTAGTCGAGCCGGCTATAAGAGCCGTGCGCGGCCGAGTAGTAAGTATAGTCTCTAGTATCGGGGTGGAGAATGCACCAGATGTCAACCAGATGCATGTCAAAAAGTACCTTACAAAAGAGGCGAGTCTGTGTATTAGAGAGTTGCGGGTGTCCCGAAGAAGAGTCCATCAGGCGATCCATGACCAAATTAAAATCGCCTGCCGTCACCACTAGGCCCTCTGCAAACTCCGCCAACCGCTCCAGAATGCGCTTGCCCGCCTGCACTTGATGCTGGTTTGGGAGATAAACATTCGCAAGGATGAAAAGGCGCTCAAAAATGCGAAGCTTAACAAAAACAAAGCGGCCCACGGTGTCCGATTCATGACCGATGACAACAGCCGGGAGGGATTTATGAATTGCCACACTAACCCCTTTCGTTTTAGCATCAGGGTTAGTGCTGTGGAACCAGGTGGTGTAATAATGGTTTTGCAACACCGGCAGATGCCCCGACTTGAAATGCGTTTCCTGAAGACATAGGATGTAAATTTTTTGTTTATGCATTTGGTAGAGGATATGTGACCGTTTTTCCGGGGTATGGAACCCTCGGACAGTGGGGGAGCAGAGTTGGAGATTCGCCATTACCCGCAGGCAGACAGGTATACACAGGGGGAACGAACAGACGACAAAGGGAGAGGAACCAATAAGGGCTAGGGGGAACAAGATAGGGACAAGAAACAAAAGAAAAGCAAGGAGAAGAAAAGAAAAAGAAAGAGGGAGAGCAACAAGAATACACGTGAAGAAAAGGTCCCTCAACCAAAGGCGACCAGGACCCTAGATCACTAAGAGCTAGAGTAAACAGGTACTGTCTATTAAGACAAAAAAAAAGTGCCAGATAGGCACTCATAAATCTAACGGAGGGTGATTGGAAGGCAGAGCCAGAATATTCCTCCGGCCCAGCCCGAACATAAAGGCATACTAAGAACCCAAGCTGAGGGGGAGTAACATTAACTAGAAAACTGCAGTGGAGCACAACTAGGCACTTGTGGGAACCTCGTGTGGGAGGTAGGAGGTAGGTGATAAGAGGGGAGCTGCGGATGAAGAAAAGATGTAGTGGAGGCCGATAGGGAGTTACGTGTATAAAATGGCTCAAGAACAGAACCACATCCTAACATAGTGGAAAGAAAACATACAATTAGAGATGAGCGAGCATACTCGTCCGAGCTTGGTGCTCGTTCGAGTATTACGGTACTCGTAAGTGCGCGCTGCTCGGACGAGTATCTCGCCATGCTCGAGGAAATGGCAACTTCCGCATTGTGCATTTTTGGCGCCTATAAACTCAGCCAATCACAAGCCAGGAGACTCTGCGGTACACCCAGCATCACGTGGGGCCCTTACATGTCGATAGCAGGGGTTGGCTGGCCTGATCAGGTGACCCTGGAATATACTAGTGACTGGCCGCGGTGCTCGGCTCAGATGCTGTCTGGATGTCGTTAGGGATAGAGCTGCTGCATTTCAGGGAGAGTGTTAGGGCCTTTATTTAGTTCTTTGTTAGGCAGGAATCACCCACAAAGAACCCAACAGCCCTTCTAAGGGCTACAAGACATTTTTTTTTGTCTCCTGGCTTGGCTGGCTGGCACTAGTAGTGCAGCTATCGCCATATATAACCCCTTTTTTTTTATTGTTATATCTCAGTGATACAAATCCATTTCACACAGCAGTGTGGAACCATTCTGTGTGTCACAGTTCAGTACACTCACTACAATCCGTATTTTCTGTCCAGGTGACACTTTCTGTACGTCACTTAATCCAACAAGGTCTTTTGCTCTCACGTATGTAGCTTGATCACAAAAATCTCTGTGCGACATTTGTCTGGGTCGCAGTCAAAATAGCCACCGTCAGCAGGGTGTGAGTTAGGTCTACGATAGTTTCTGCACGTCACGTTCCAAAAAAAAACTAAACTAAAAAAAAAATATATAAAAAAAATATATAAAAAAAATAGTTTTTTTGTTGTTTTAGCTCAGTGATACAAATCCATTTCACACAGCAGTGTGGAACCATTCTGTGTGTCACAGTTCAGTACACTCACTACAATCCATATTTTCTGTCCAGGTGACACTTTCTGTACGTCACTTAATCCAACCAGGTCTTTTGCTCTCACGTATATAGCTTGATCCCAAAAATCTCTGTGCGACATTTGTCTGGGTCGCAGTCAAAATAGCCACCGTCAGCAGGGTGTAAGTTAGCTCTACGATAGTTTCTGCACGTCACGTTCCAAAAAAAACTAAACTAAAAAATGTATATATTAAAAAAAAAATATATAAAAAAAATATTTTTTTTGTTGTTTTAGCTCAGTGATACGAATCCATTTCACACAGCTGTGTGGCACCATTCTGTGTGTCACAGTTCAGCTGTCCACTCACTACAATCCGTATTTTCTGTCCAGTTGACACATTCTGTACGTCACTTAATTAAACCAGACTGAACAAGTTTGTGGGTTTCAGTACAGCAGGCCCATTTATTTTATTTTTTTTATATAATATACTTATATACAGAAAATGTTGAACCCCAGGGCTAAGGGTCGAGGACGAGGGCGTGGGCATTCAATTACTGCAGGGGGCAGAGGCCGTGGTCCTAGGCAGGGTGAGACAGTACCTGCTGATGAGGGAGCAGGGGAACGCCGCAGAGCTACAGTCCCTAGCTTCATGTCTCAACTTACAGGGACACGTGGTAGAGGACTGTTGAAACCACAACAGTGCGAACAGCTGATCTCGTGGATTGCGAACAATGCTTCAAGTAATTTGTCCACCAGTCAGTCTTCCACGCAGTCCACCCACCTTACCCAAGGGAGCACTCCTCTGGCTCCTCCACCTCAACCTCCTTCCCCCCAGTCTGCCCCCTCCCAGGAAAATTTGGAATGCGATCCGGCATACTCTGAGGAACTGTTTTCTGGACCCTTCCCAGAGTCACAAACCACTTCTCAGGTTGCTGCTGACCTCTTTCCCGATGCCCAAGTTTTCCAACTGTCGCAGTCTGTGGGTGATGATGATGATGATGATGATGAAAATGTTGACTTAGTGGAAGAAGTTTGTAAAGAGGTGTCAGACGATGAGGAGACACGGTTGTCAGACAGTGGTAAAGTTGTTGTCAGGGCAGGAAGTCTGAGGGGGGAGCAGACTGAGGGGGAGCAGACTGAGGAAACGGAGGATAACGAGGTGACTGACCCAAGCTGGGTTGATAAGCCGAGTGAAGACAGTGCTTCTGAGGCGGATGCGAGTGCTGCACCAGAACAGGTTGGAAGAGGCAGTGGTGTGGCCAGAGGGAGAAGCAGGGCCAGAGCTGGTGCATCAGCAGCAACTGTTTTACGTAGTGAAGCTCCCGTGGCGAGGCCTAGATGTTCGCAAGTCTGGAGGTTCTTTAAAGAAAGTGAGGATGACCGACGGACTGTGGTGTGCAACCTGTGCCACACCAGGATCAGAAGGGGTGCCACCACTACTAGCCTAACCACCACCAGCATGCACAGGCATATGAGTGCTAAACACCCCACTCAATGGACCCAAGGCCGTTCACCACTTCCTGCGGGTCACACCACTGCTCCTTCCCCTGTGTCATTCGCTGCCTCTGCTAGTCAACCCCCTGCCCAGGACCCCGGCACGAGCGCCTCCTGCCGGAAAACCACACCTTCGCCTCCACGATCCTCCACAGTGTCCACCAATGTGTCCCAGCGCAGCTTTACAGCAGATGCTGGAGCGCAAGAGGAAATACAGTTCCACCCACCCACATGCCCAAGCCCTCAACGTCCACATCTCCAAATTGCTGAGCCTGGAGATGCTGCCCTATAGGCTGGTAGAGACCGAGGCCTTTCGCAATCTCATGGCGGTGGCTGCCCCTCGGTATTCGGTCCCCAGCCGCCAATACTTTTCCCAATGTGCCATCCCATCCCTACACCAGCACATGTCACAGAACATCATCCGTGCCCTGACCAACTCTGTTTCTGAGAAGGTCCACCTAACCACGGACACGTGGACAAGTGCTGCCAGGCAGGGACACTATATCTCACTGACGGCACATTGGGTTAACTTGGTGGAGGCTGGGACCAAGAATGACCCTGGGGCCGCTCATGTACTGTCTACACCGAGGATTGCGGGGCCTACCTCGGTCACGGTCTCTCAGACGTACTATGCCTCCTCCGACGACCCCTCCTCCTCCTCCTCCACCGAATTACCATCTGTGGGCACGGCGCCTTCAGTCGGTAGTTCTAGGCGTAGCAGCAGTGCCAGGGGTAAGCGCCAGCAGGCGGTGCTCAAACTGCTGAGCTTAGGTGACAAAAGGCACACCGCCCAAGAGCTGTTACAGGGCATCACCGCTGAACCTCAAGCCAGGCATGGTCGTGTGTGACAACGGGCATAACCTGGTGGCGGCTCTGCAACTCGGCAGACTGACACATGTGCCATGCCTGGCCCACGTGTTCAATCTCATAGTTCAGCGGTTCCTCAAGACATACCCCAATCTGTCTGATTTGCTCACCAAGGTGCGCCGCATCTGTGCGCATTTCCGCAAGTCGACCACAGATGCTGCCACTCTCAGGGCAGCGCAGCGCCGCCTACAACTGCCCGTTCACCGACTGTTGTGCGACGTGCCCACGAGATGGAATTCGACTTTAAACATGTTATCCAGAGTTTACCAGCAGCGCAGAGCGATTGTAGACTGCCAGATGTCAACTTCCACCAGAACTGGTAGTCAGGTCACTCAGATTCCTCAAGTCTACAATGAGGAGTGGACGTGGATGTCTGATATCTGCCAGGTGTTGAGCAACTTTGAGGAGCCAACACAGATGGTCAGCGGCGATGCCGCTATTATCAGCCTCACCATCCCGCTGCTTTGCCTGAAGTTGGATGCTTTGCGCTTGTCACAAGAGACGTTGGAGGAAGATACGTCGCTTGATAGCCAGAGCACCCTCCGGTCTGTTTCTCAGCGCGTATCGGAGGAGGGGGATGAGGATGAGGAGGAAGAGGAGGAGAATGTCGGCGAGACAGAAGAGGGTACCAGTGCTCAGTCCTTAACTCTTGAGCGTGTATGGGCTGAAGAGGAGGACTTGGAGGAGGAGGAGGAAATGGAGAGTCAGGCCAGTGAGGAGAGGGAATTCTTACGTGTTGGGACTCTGGCGCACATGGCAGACTTCATGTTAGGCTGCCTATCCCGTGACCCTCGCGTTAGAAGCATTTTTTCAAACACCGATTACTGGGTGTTCACTCTCCTGGACCCACGGTACAAGCAGAACCTTTCCACTCTCATCCCTGCAGAGGAAAGGAGTATGAGAGTGAATAGATATCAACAGGCCCTGGTGCACAAGCTGAAACAATCCTTCCCATCTGATGCTGCTAGCGGCAGAGGGCATGGTTCTGTGGGCCAAGTAGCGGGGGAGAGGAGCCGAGCAGGCAGCTTGTCCAGCACTGGCAGGGGAACGCTCTCCAAGGCCTTTGCCAGTTTTATGTCACCCCAGCAAGACACTGTCACCTGTCCCCAGTCTAGGCAGAGTAGGGGAGAGCTGTACAGAAAGATGGTGAGGGAGTACCTAGCTGACCATACTAACGTCCGTAGCGATCACTCTGCTCCATACAACTACTGGGTTTCAAAGCTGGACACGTGGCCTGAACTGGCGCTGTACGCCTTGGAGGTGCTGGCCTGCCCTGCTGCTAGCGTGCTGTCAGAGCGGGTATTCAGTGCAGCTGGTGGCGTCATCACCGATAAGCGTACACGCCTGTCAACTGACAGCGTTGACAGGCTGACTCTTATTAAAATGAACAAAGCCTGGATTTCACCGGAATTCAAATCTCCTCCGGGGGAGCTAAAGATTAACATTACTTATGTATCCGATTCCTCTTCTCTACTCCTCCTACTCCTCCTCCTCCTCCATGTCATCTTTGCCTAACGCTGGCCAAAAAAACACCATTTTTTTAGAGGTCCAACTGGCACTCTTTTACCACAATTTTTCAGGAGGTCCACCTACAGGCCCTCTCTTCAAACAATTTTTCCACAGGTCCACCTACAGGCCCTCTCACCAAACAATTTTTCCGGAGGTCCACCTACAGGCCCTCTCTACAAACAATTTTTCCGGAGGTCCACCTACAGGCCCTCTCTCCAAACAATTTTTCCGGAGGTCCACCTACAGGCCCTCTCTACAAACAATTTTTCCGGAGGTCCACCTACAGGCCCTCTCTCCAAACAATTTTTCCGGAGGTCCACCTACAGGCCCTCTCTCCAAACAATTTACGTCTTTTTCCTATCTTTCTCTCTCTCCAAACTATTTTTCCGGATAGCTGCCATATACGGTATTAAACTGAGAAGAATACATAGAACACATGCCACACTTGATCAAGCTCATAATTTATGACTGTACCGGTTGATGCTAAATTTTTAAGTTGGGGTCATGCGTCGTCATTCACTGAATTTCACAGATCTCCTCAACGTCTCCTCAAAGAACCAAAAGACCATTGTGGAGAGAGCGGCACAGCTCGCCATCAAAGTGACAAACCCCAACGCCAGACTGCGAAGAGAACAAATAAATATCTCTGTGGTTATTTGTGCTAAATAAAAGTTAAATAAACACAAAAAAAAATAATTGATCTGTTCCTGTGCCTGATCCACCCAAGTTGAATCTGTCCCATCATGAGAAAGTTCCCCCAAGGAGTCCCCAATGTAACTTGCTTCACTTTCAACTACCTCACCCACCGACACCTGTGTCTCGCCATTGTCCACCACCTCCTCAGACAACACTGGTAAATCCCCACTGTCAGCACACTGAGACTGCAAAAGGTCTTGCGAATTGGGGCAGAGAATGTTCTGGGGTAGCACATCAGAGAAGGGGTGACTATGGGGTTCCAGGGAGTACGTGACCACATGCAATCTCCATCCAAAAAGTCATACTGAGGCTCACCACCATGCTTTATACTGCAATCTTATTGAAAGACAGACAATCAGGGGTTCACTGCCAGGTTGTCAGGCAGCATTTTTAAGTGGGTCCCTGAAAATTGCCTTGGGGTCATCACCAGACTATTGGCCAGATTTAGAAAAAATGGTGCAATTAGGGAGCCTCAGAGGCATCCCTACATGCTGCCCTGGTGTTTCCTGTCCATTTCCGTGGTTTTTCCATCATTTTCTGAGGTTTCCAGGTTTTCACCCAGCCTTCCCTAGGCAGAGCCTTGGTCCCCTGCAAAAATGCTCGAGTCTCCCATTGACTTCAATGGGGTTAGTTATTCGAAACGAGCACCCGAGCATCGGGAAAAGTTTGACTCGAATAACGAGCACCCGAGCATTTTAGTGCTCGCTCATCTCTACATACAATATCAATCCCCAATAAGATAGCCCCGACATAGCCAGAACATGTAGTTTCAAGCCCCCATCCCCGTCATTCCCTAAGCAACACTAAACAACAGATCCCTTCAGCACTCCATTGTAATGGAAGGACCTCCCCCTCCCCTCTCAAGTATTGAATCCCGGAATAAGGCACAATATGCCCGATACAGTCACCGTGTCACAGCATCTCCGAAGAGAGAAGCTGGAACAATCTGCAGGCGGCCTCATGCTACAAAAAGTCACCGCTCGTTGTCAGCAGAACGGGAATCCGGACGTTGTCTCCGCCGAGCAGGTGAGGATGAGGAAGGTGGTCTGACTTCTTGCCGACGTGGGACTCTTGAATAAATGTGAAATTGAAGTCCTATCAAAGGGACTATCCTTCTGTCCCTCAAATAAACCAGACATTTTTGAATTGTTTGTAGATCTCAATCAATATATTAGAAAGTTGACTCTACAAAGGCATTATACACGTAAAAATATTCAGCCCACAACAACGTTACACTCTTCACCTTCCCTACCAGTCAACAACACTACTTCCTTGTCTGACTCTGATGACGAGGAAGGTGTAGGTAACCTCTTACACGAATTACATTCAGCCCCTATCACCTCTCATTACCGTCCTAAATCTACTTTTTATCCGATAGAGAGTAGGGGCCCCCATCTTGAAACATTCTACAATTTAGTTATGCAGGATCTACGCAATTTTACTGATGATCCTTCTCAATTAAGAACCACCCAACACAATCTAACATATCTTCAACGTAGAGCCTTGAAAACACTTAGCACAAATAGTGACATAGTTATAAAAAATGCAGATAAAGGCGGAGGGGTGGTCATCTTAAACACTGCGTCCTACAAAAAAGAAGCCAATCGCATACTATCTGATGAACAATATTATGTCAAACTAGATACAGACCCCACAGATGTGTACAAAAAACTACTGTTTGAACATATCAAAACAGGTACAACATCTGGTATCCTCACTAAGAATGAGGCTAGGTTTTTAGCTTCACCCCATCCATCCACTCCATATTTTTATTACCTCCCCAAAATTCATAAATCTCTTACTAACCCTCCGGGTCGTCCTATAATATCCGGAATAGATTCCCTCACCACTAATCTATCAGCTTATATAGATAGTTTCTTACAGAAATATGTTGTACACCTCCCCTCCTATCTCAGGGATTCTAGTCATCTTATTACCCTCTTACAAAACTTCAAATGGAAACCAGATATGTGTTGGGTCACCATGGACGTTTCTGCGCTCTATACCAATATTGAACATCAGCGTGGAATAGAAGCGGTTGAGATATTTTTACTAGAAGACTTTTACCTACCCCCACACCAGAGGAAATTTATCCTCGATTCAATTCTCTTCATTTTAAGTCACAACTATTTTAAATATGGGGACTCCTTCTATCTACAAAAATGCGGTACAGCGATGGGGACAAAATTCGCCCCATCCTACGCTAATCTATTTATGGGCGCCTTCGAATCTAATGTAGGACTTCTTGGTCATCCCAATATACAATTCTATAAACGGTACATTGACGATATCATCTTCGTCTGGCAAGGGAACCCAGACATCCTAGAAAAATACATCCAAGATTTGAACCACAATAATTGGAATTTAACTTTTACAGCACAGATCGATACAACATCTGCAGTTTTTTTGGATCTAACAATTTATAGTCACAATAACAAAATAACCACTAGCACATACTTTAAAACGGTTGACGCCAATAGTTATCTTGATTTTTCTAGCTGTCACTATAAGCACTGGAAACGCAACATCCCGTACGGGCAGATGAGAAGGATAAGAAGAAACTGTACGGATGATAAAACACTGACTAGCCAACTAAAAATCCTCCAAAACAGGTTTACTGAGAAAGGTTATCCCCCTGGGTTGATTGTTGACTCCATCAATAGGGTTACAAAGGAATCACAGGAGACCAGTCTCAAACCTAAGGATCACATTAACACCACTAAATCAAGAGGACCCAACTTCATCACCCGATATACCTCACAATTTAAGAGCATTAAGTCCATTCTCTCTCACCACTGGCCAATCCTATTGAAAGACCCAATTCTTGGCAGTGAGCTTCCCAAACACCCCCCAGTTACCTTTAGATGGGCACAAACTCTGAAAAACATTCTAGCCCCTTCATGTCCCAAAATCTTTCCCAGGTCTTGTCCAGACAAATCCACACTACAACAAATAGGATCCTATAAATGCGGCAATAAACGCTGCAAATGCTGTGATGCTATCCAGCATAGTGTGAAGTCAGTCATCATTTCTAACACCAACGAAACTGTTCACCTTAAACACTTTATGAATTGTGGGTCCAGTTTTGTGGTATATATGTTGCAATGTCCCTGTATGCTCCAGTACATAGGGAGAACTACTCAATCACTCAGGGACAGATTGAACCAACACCGCTACAACATAAACAAAAAATATTTAAAACACAGTGTGTCCAAACACTATCATGAGCACCATGGTAGCGATCCCAGTACCTTGTCCATTACACCTATTGACTGGATTCCCAACTCTTATCCGCAGTTATGTAAAAAGGAAATGTTCTGGATATTTAGTTTTAATTCTCTCACCCCTTTTGGCCTCAACGAAGCCTTGGAATATAGTAACTATTGATATCTCCCCTATATTTATATTATTTTATTACTTTATTTTTATTTACTGTATTTTTATCACTATATTTTTATATTCACATTATTTATATATTTTAAAAATATAAATTATATATATATATATATTTCTTTTCTCTACTCATTATTATTATTTATTATTAGAGATGAGCGAGTAGTGAAATATTCGAAATTTCGAAATTCGAATCGAATAGACCGCGAAATTCGACTATTCGACCGAATATCGAATCCCATTAAAGTCTATGGGGAAAAAATGCTCGCCACTTGGAAATCTCAATTCGACCACTTGGAGATCACCAAGTTCACTCTGAAACCTCAGAAAAGGATGCCAACACTGCTGGAATGCAACTGGTACAGCAGGGGAAGCATGTCTGGGTGCATATAACGCGCCCAAGTCGCACTATTACGTCACTATCACAGCCTCTCAACAATACACTCCAAAGACAATGTAACCTCTCTGTAAAGTGAGACCATACAATGAAACCTTCTTTCCTCTACATTGCCATGGACCCCAAGCCAAACTAGACAAAAAAGAAGATAAAATTCTGCACCCCTTAAAATCACGTTGCCTATGACAACCACAGATGGCATAGGCAAGGGGGAAAGCAAATAGACCCCACCCCTAATTGTCATTGTGTGTGTGTGTGAGATGTGGTCAGACATGTCTTCTTTAAAATGTAAAAACAACTCAAACACATGCAGAAGCCTTAAAATGCCCAAATTGTTGGCGCTTGAGATGTCAGTGACCCGACCTGGCCCAGTGTCATGTCTAGCAGGTAAAGCAGTGGGGATGTGGAGGGATGCGTAGGACCGCAAAAGGCAGGAAGAGGCCGTGGGCTGGCCAGAGGCTCATGGAAAATTTTGTGGTGGCCCAAGAGGTGAGACCTCTTAAAAATTATGTGGAGGCCCAAGAGGTGAGACCTCTTAAAAATTATGTGGAGGCCCAAGAGTTGAGACCTCTTAAACATTTTGTGGAGGCCCAAGAGGTGAGACCTCTCAAACATTTTGTGGAGGCCCAAGAGGTGAGACCTCTTAAACATTTTGTGGAGGCCCAAGAGGTGAGACCTCTTAAACATTTTGTGGAGGCCCAAGAGGTGAGACCTCTTAAACATTTTGTGGAGGCCCAAGAGGTGAGACCTCTTAAAAATTATGTGGAGGCCCAAGTGGTGAGACCTCTTAAAAATTATGTGGAGGCCCAAGAGGTGAGACCTCTTAAAAATTATGTGGAGGCCAAAGAGGTGAGACCTCTTAAAAATTGTTTGTAGGCCCAAGAGGTGAGACCTCTTAAAAATTATGTGGAGGCCCAAGAGGTGAAACCTCTTAAAAATTATGTGGAGGCCAAAGAGGTGAGACCTCTTAAAAATTGTGTGGAGGCTAAAGAGGTGAGACCTGTTAAAAATTTTGTGGAGGCCCAAGAGGTGAGACCTTGATAAAATTTTGTGGAGGCCCAAGAGGTGAGACCTGTTAAAAATTTTGTTGAGGCCCAAGAGGTGAGACCTTGATAAAATTATGTGGAGGCCCAAGAGGTGAGACCTTGATAAAATTTTGTGGAGGCCCAAGAGGTGAGACCTGTTAAAAATTTTGTGGAGGCCCAAGAGGTGAGACCTTGATAAAATTTTGTGGAGGCCCAAGAGGTGAGATCTGTTAAAAATTTGTGGAGGCCCAAGAGGTGAGACCTTGATAAAATTTTGTGGAGGCCCAAGAGGTGAGACCTTGATAAAATTTTATGGAGGCCCAAGAGGTGAGACCTGTTAAAAATTTTGTGGAGGCCCAAGAGGTGAGACCTTGATAAAATTTTGTGGAGGCCCAAGAGGTGAGATCTGTTAAAAATTTTGTGGAGGCCCAAGAGGTGAGACCTTGATAAAATTTTGTGGAGGCCCAAGAGGTGAGACCTCTTAAACATTTTGTGGATGCCCAAGAGGTGAGACCTTGATAAAATTTCGTGGAGGCCCAAGAGGTGAGACCTGTTAAAAATTTTGTGGAGGCCCAAGAGGTGAGACCTCTTAAACATTTTGTGGATGCCCAAGAGGTGAGACCTTGATAAAATTTTGTGGAGGCCCAAGAGGTGAGACCTTGATAAAATTTCGTGGAGGCCCAAGAGGTGAGACCTTGATAAAATTTTATGGAGGCCCAAGAGGTGAGACCTGTTAAAAATTTTGTGGAGGCCCAAGAGGTGAGACCTTGATAAAATTATGTGGAGGCCCAAGAGGTGAGACCTTGATAAAATTATGTGGAGGCCCAAGAGGTGAGACCTCTTAAAAATTTTGTGGAGGCCCAAGAGGTGAGACCTGTTAAAAAATTTGTGGAGGCCCAATAGGTGAGACTTCTTAAAAATTATGTGGAGGCCCAAGAGGTGAGACCTCTTAAACATTTTGGTGGAGGCCCAAGAGGTGAGACCTCTTAAACATTTTGTGGAGGCCCGAGAGGTGAGACCTCTTAAAAATTTTGTGGAGGCCCAAGAGGAGAGACCTCTTAAAAATTTTGTGGGGGGCTAAATGGGGCCCAAGAGGTGAGACCTCTTACAAATTATGTGGAGGCCCAAGAGGTGAGACCTCTTAAAAATTATGTGGAGGCCCAAGAGGTGAGACCTCTTAAACATTTTGTGGAGGCCCAAGAGGTGAGACCTCTTAAAAATTATGTGGAAGCCCAAGAGGTGAGACCTCTTAAACATTATGTGGAGGCCCAAGAGGTGAGACCTCTTAAAAATTATGTGGAGGCCCAAGAGGTGAGACAACTTAAACATTATGTGGAGGCCCAAGAGGTGAGACCTCTTAAAAATTATGTGGAGGCCCAAGAGGTGAGACCTCTTAAAAATTTTGTGGAGGCCCAAGAGGTGAGCCATAAATATATAAATTTTTCTTATTTACGGAGCAATTCTACGGCGGTTAAGGAGGAGGAGGAGGAGGTGGAGGAGGAAATGGCACTTCATACAGATGGCACTTCACTTTTGGCTGCTTTCCACAGTTGGA
>ONZH01016093.1:0-26897 GCA_900303285.1 Rhinella marina | reverse complement strand
CATTTTTACTGGCACATGGGGCCTGGGAATTTTACTGGCACTGGGGCATTTTTTTTTGGGGCAATTTTTACTGGCACATGGGGGCACTGGAGCATTTTAACTGGCACATGGGGGCACTGGGAGCATTTTACTATGGGGGCACTGGGGGGCATTTTTACTGGCACATGGGGCACTGGGGGCATTTTTTACTGGCACTGATACTGGCACTGGGCATTTTTACTGGACTGGGGGCATTTTTACTGGCACATGGGGGCACTGGGAGCATTTTTACTGGCACATGGGGGCACTGGGAGGCATTTTACTGGCACTGGGGGCATTTTTACTGGCACTGGGGCATTTTTACTGGACATGGGGGCACTGGGGGCATTTTTATGGCACTGGGGGAATTTTTTACTGGCACATGGGGCACTGGGAGCATTTTACTGGCACTGGGGTATTTTTACAGGCACATGGGGGCACTGGGAGCATTTTACTGGCACTGGGGGCATTTTTACTGGCACATGGGGGCATGTGGGCATTTTTACTGGCACATGGGGGCATTTCTTACTGGCACATGGGGGCACTGGGGTGGCATTTCTTACTGGCACTAGGGGCATTTCTTACTGGCACTTGGGTACATTTTTTACTGGCACTTGGGACATTTTTACTGGCACTGTGGGCATTTTTCTGGCACATGGGGCATTTCTTACTGGCACATGGGGCACTGGGGGCATTTCTTACTGGCACATGATTTTGGGGGGGAATCAATGGGGGGAACTTCTGGGGCACAGTGGGGACATTAGTACTTTTGGGGGCACTATTAATAACAAGTGCATTCTGGCAATTATTACTTGGGACTTTGGGGAGCACTATTACTGTGGGGGGCACCTGGCACAGTATCAGCGCAGTTATTTCTGGGGGACGTTATGTTTACACTATTACTGTCGGGGACACTATTTGCTGGGCGCAGTTATTTTAGGACACTGTGTGCCAATAATTATTGAAGGGCACTATCTGTGTGGTACTAGTGTCACAGTACTGGGGGTGGTAGGATGATTTGTCCAGAAGACAGGAGGATGATGGAAAAGTTGTAAACTAAGATTTTTTTCTGTCAAACTGCAGAGATGAGAAATGGCTGAAAAATGGCGTCTGGTCTGAAAGAAGAAGATGAGGAAAGAGAAGATCTACTTCAGAGGAGACGTCACTGGATGTACGAGGTATGGGGCGCTGTATTATACTGGATGTAAGAGGTATGGGGCTGTATTATAATGGATGTAAGAGGTATGGGGCGCTGCATTACACTGGATGTAAGAGGTTGGCGCTGTATTATACTGGATGTAAGAGGTATGGGGCGCTGTATTAACTGGATGTACGAGGTATGGGGCTGTATTATATGGATGTACGAGGTATGGCGCTGTAATTGGATGTAAGAGGTATGGGCGCTGTATTATACTGGATGTAAGAGGTATGGGGCGCTGTATGTATACTGGATTAAGAGTATGGGGCTGTATTATACTGGATGTAAGAGGTATGGGGCTGTATTATACTGGAGTACGAGGTATGGGCGCTGTATTATACTGATGTAAGAGGTATGGGGCGCTGTATTATACTGGATGTAAGAGGTATGGGGCGCTGTTTATGTAAGAGGTATGGGCGCTGTATTATACTGGATGTAAGAGGTATGAGGCGCTGTATTATACTGGATGTAAGAGGTATGGGGCGCTGTATTATACTGGATTGTAAGAGGTATGAGGCGCTGTATTATACTGGATGTAAGAGGTATGGGGGCGCTGACTGGATGTAAGAGGTAATGGGGCGCTGTTTATTGATGTAGAGGTATGGGTATTATATGTGATGTAAGAGGTATGGGGCGCTGTATTATACTGGATGTAAGAGGTTGGCGCTGTATTATACTGGATGTAAGAGGTATGGGGCGCTGTATTATACTGGATGTAAGAGGTATGGGGCGCTGTATTATACTGGATGTAAGAGGTATGGGCGCTGTATTATACTGGATGTAAGAGGTATGAGGCGCTGTATTATACTGGATGTAAGAGGTATGGGGCGCTGTATTATACTGGATGTAAGAGGTATGGGGCGCTGTATTATACTGGATGTAAGAGGTATGAGGCGCTGTATTATACTGGATGTAAGAGGTATGGGGTGCTGTATTAGGCTACATTCACATGAACGTTGTGTTTTGCAGTATGCAAATTGTGGATCCGCAAAAAAAGGATGATGTTCCGTATGGCATCCGTTTTTTTTTGCAGATCCACTGTAATAATGCCTATCCTTGTCCACAAATGGACAAAAATAGGAATGGAGATACAGATGCGGACAGCACACAGTGCTCATTTAAGTGAATGTAGCCTTACCCTGTATGTTCTGTAGTGATACACGTAATGTTAGGAGGTTAGGGTGAGAATTTGGCATGGAAGGGGGTTTCAATTTTTGACTTGGCCGGCAGAAAAGCTAGGTGCACCAGCGCGGGGGGGCCCAAGCTGAACTCTTGCACCAGGGCCCATGAGCCTTTAGCTACGCCCCTGGCCATAATCATCAACATTAACAGAAATAAATGGTTGAAAAAGTTCACTCTGTTTGTAATGACTCTATATAATATATGTGTTTCACTTTTTGAATTGAATTACTGAAAAAAACAACTTTTTGATATTCTAATTTATTTAGATGCACTTGTATATCAAGGGTTGGGAATCCACAACCAAAGCACCCAAAATTGGACCAGAATGCCATGCCATTTGACCAGATTGGAATAAAAAATTATAAAGCAGCTTGCGAAACGTACGTTGGGGTCCAAGCCACAGTGGTCGGTATTTATTTTGTTTTATATTCCTTAGAGCTATATATGCATATGAATTTTGACAGTTTGAACTCGCACTAAGCATGAACTAAATAGTACTGTAGTCTTATTCTTTGCACCATACTATGCTATGAGCTCAGTAGGGGATGTGTCTCTGAAGTATACTAACGGACAACCTTAAATTGTGGCTTTTGTCTTTTTGTATATGCTACTGCTGCCATTTTAAAACTTTTTCGGAGGGTTGAAGATGGGGATACGTCCGGTTTCAGCTCTGAATTTGGATAACCCCTTTAAGACACATATTTCACAAAGTAGACCTGTGGGTGGAAGCATGGGGGCGTGGCTAGTGAGCACGCTGCTTGTCTGACCAGGAAAGTTTGTGGAGCTCCTGAGGTGGATCAAGCCTGAGAATAACACCCCCCCTACTGGGAAAAAGCAAGCCAGCTGGAGCCAGCAGACCTTGGAGATGCTGAAGCCTGGATCGACACTGCGGGAGGATAGTGGATAGTGATGAGAGCGCAGGAGTCGACGTCAGGGGGTATTGGAGACCTCCGTGGATAAACAGCCTTGAGGGAGGTAAAATATTGGAGCCGATAGCGGAGAGAGCGTTGGAAGGAGGGACGATCCGTGGTGAGTAGGAGCAGCCTGAATAGGACTATGAACAAGTAGACTGGGGAACTCCCAGATAACTAATGCAAACTGCTACTAATGTGAACTGACTTCTAACGAACTGGCTGCTAATGTGAACTGCTACTAATGTGAACTTGTTACATATGTGAACTGGTTACTAATGTGAACTGGCTACCAATGTGAACTGGCTACTAACTGGTTACTAATGTGAACTGCTACTAATGAGAACTGGCTGCTAAAGTGAACTGGCTACTAATGAGAACTGGCTGCTAAAGTGAACTGGCTACTAATGAGAGCTGGCTGTTAATGTGAACTGCTACTAATGTGAACTGGCTACATATGTGAACTGGTTACTAATGTGAACTGGCTACCAATGTGAACTGGCTACTAACTGGCTACTAATGCGAACTGCTACTAATGCGAACTGCTGCTAATGTGAACTGGCTACTAATGTGAATTGCTACTAACGTGAACTGGCTACTAATGTGAATTGCTTCTAACGTGAACTGGCTACTAACGAGAACTGGCTGTTAATGTGAATTGCTTCTAACGTGAACTGCTACTAACGTGAACTGGCTACTAATGAGAACTGGCTGCTAATGTGAACTGCTACTAATGTGAACTGGTTACTAATGTGAACTGGCCACCAATGTGAACTGGCTACTAACTGGCTACTAATGTGAACTGCTACTAATGCGAACTGCTGCTAATGTGAACTGGCTACTAATGTGAACTGCTACTAATGCGAACTGCTGCTAATGTGAACTGGCTACTAATGTGAACTGGCTACTAATGTGAACTGGCTACTAATGTGAACTGGCTACTAATGTGAACTGGCTACTAATGTGAATTGCTTCTAACGTGAACTGGCTACTAATGTGAACGGGCTACTAATGTGAACTGGTTACCAACTAACCACTATTAATCACTAACTACCTGGACGGCTAAAGTGGGAGTTTGGCCCTCCAGTGAATCTCTTTAAAAAACAAGATTTGATACTGGTAACCGGTAATAGTAACATTTACCAAGTGAGCTAAATGTACCAAGTGAACTAAATGTTCTGTAGCCCCCTGTGGCTGTAATATTCTGGCGTATCCCCTGGTGGTAAGATCCTGCAAGTTCTCAGTGGCAGCAATACCCTGACTGTACTCCTTGGTTGCAACATTGTGCTGCGTCCTCTGGCCTTAATATTCTGCTGTTTCCCCCTGGCTATAATACTCCGCTGCCTTTCCCTGGCTGTACTGCTCTGATGCTCCCTCTGTCTGTAATTTCTGAAGCTCCTTTTGGCTGTGACATCTCTGCTGCTTACCTGGGCTGCTACACTCTGCTGCACCATGGTTGTAATACCTTACTGCTTTTCCTGGTTGTTATACCCCTATATTTCTGGTCGTAATAAGCTGTGAAGTACTTTAAGAGTATAAAAATCACGAATGGCCTATAAAAGGCAGTCTGTTAGTCCAAATAAAAGTAGAGGGGGTAGCAGTAGCAGTGTGGCAGGAAGGAATAGAGGTAATACAGGAGCAGCGGAAAAACTACAGGGATTAAATGACCCCCCTCTTTGGCTAAATGACATACTGGATGCCATAAACAGCTGTAAAGATACTATAAGTGACTTGTCTAACAAGGTGGAGGTAGTGGGGTCGGAATTATCTCAGATGAGAGAAGAATTTGGTAAAATCCGGGAAAGATGCAGTGAAGCAGAACAGAGGATAAGTAACATGGAGGATGAGGTGACGCAATTAAAAAAGGAAGTGAATACTCTGAAAACCGACAACGGTTTTTTGAAACGTAAAATTATTGACTTGGAGGACAGGTCACGTAGGAGTAACATAAGACTGGTCGGATTTCCAGAGGAGGTGGAAAAGAATGATATAAAAAAATTTGTGACAAGTTGGATAAAAGAGACAGTAGGAGCAAAAACTTTGTCGCAACAGTTTGCTATCGAAAGGGCACATCGCGTGCCAGCAAAACCACCAGTTATAGGGGGTAGACCTAGAGCGATACTGATTAAAGTTCTCAACTTCAATGATAAAGAGATTATCATGAGAAAACTAAGAGAAATGGGAGAGATAAAATACAATAATGAAAAAATATTTGCATTTCCAGATTACGCAACAGAGACACAGAAGCAAAGATCTTCGTTCTTTGGGGTTAAAACACGTCTGAGGAAAAATGACATAAAATACGCTCTGTTTTATCCTGCCAGGCTGAAAATAATAATGGATGGGAAGACACAATTTTTTGATACCCCAGAGGAAGCCACCTCATGGATGGACTCTATGGGACTGAAAATGTGAAGTATTGATAAACCTGATCGGATTGAGTAATGCTCAAGAGAGGGACTCGTAAATAAAACGTAAACGAGTCGTAAGGGGAAGGGGGGGTGGGAGTCCAAGTGGTAGATATAAAAATGTAACAGAAAAAGGGAAGAATGTAACAATATATGAGCGGAGGCTGTTTTTTGTTTTTTTTCATCTTCTTTTTGTTTCTCTTTGTGCTTCTCTTCTCTTGTTGTCTATATAAACACAATGATAGATTATGAGTACTAAGATTATGGTATGGAACACGAGGGGTTTAGGGGACAGAATTAAAAGGGTTGCAGTTTTTGATTTAATTAAATGTCACTCACCAGATATTGTGGCTATCACTGAAACTCACTTAACGAAAGATACACAAAAATGTTTATACAAGAAATGGTACCCCACACAGTACCACTCACATTACTCGACTTACGCACGGGGGGTAAGTGTGATGATACATCAAAGAGTAAAATGGGAATTATATGAAGTAAAATTAGATGAAGAAGGACAATTTGTATTCCTACACGGGAGGATTTCTAACTTAAGATGTGCACTTATTTTTTTATACATACCGCCACCCTTCAAAGTAGAATTACTAAAGAAGGTATACCACTACTATACATTAATAGAAGAATGTCCATGTTTAATTATGGGTGACTTTAATGGTCTGATGAATAATGAGAAAGATATACATAGGAGAAGTGGTAATTGGAAGGGGAGGGGGTAATACACCACTTAATAAAATTTGTACGGAAATTGGATTAGATGATGTCTGGAGAAACCAAAACCCAGATGAAAAGGTATTTTCTTGTTTTAATAAAACCGCAAAATCGCTGTCTAGAATTGATCTAGTCTTATGTAATAGGGAGTATGTAGGAATAATAAAGAAAATTCAATATTATCCACGAAGTATTTCGGTCCACTCACCAGTGGTCACAACTATAAACGTAGAACAAACTGTATGGGATACAATAAAAGCATGGATTAGAGGTAGTTTGATAAAGAAAATAACAGAACTAAAGAAGACCTTAGGGACTAGAGAGAAAGAACTTAGTAGAGAAGTGGAAGAATTAGAACAACAGTATTTAGTAGGTAGATCAGATGAGGAATACGTAGAATGGAAAAATAAACAGAAAGAGTATGAGGAGTTGTTAACGGAAAAAGCAAGAAACAAGGTAATATTCGGGGGAAAAAAGAGACTTTTGGAGGAAGGAAAACCGAATAGGTACCTCATGGCCATTATCAACGGTCAGAATCAAAATAGGAGAATATCGGTGATAGAAAATAAAGAAGGGGAATTAATAAAGGACGAGGAGAAGATCAGCGGAGAATTTAGTCTATGTTATAAAGAACTATATAGTACAGAGTTAAAAAAAACCCTAACGGAGATAGGAAACTACTTAGACCAAATTGATCTACCTAAATTAAATACAGAAGAAAGGGAAGAATTGGAAACACCTATAACTCCGGGAGAAATTTGGGCAGCTTTGAAACAGGTAAAGGGAAATTCGACCCCAGGGGCCGATGGATTACCCTATGAAATTTATCGGAAACTAGGACCTGAACTTATACCAGCACTTCATAGAGTTATTAATACATCTATTAGGGAGGGGAAATTACCAAACTCAATGATGGAGGCTAGAATCACATTAATCCCGAAACAGGGGAAGAACCCCATAAAAGTACAGTCGTATAGACCTATTTCATTAATAAATGTGGACAATAAATTATATGCTAAGGTTGTAGCCAATAGGTTGTTGAAATACATGACACATCTTATTCATCCAGACCAGAACGGATTCATTCCTGGTAGGTCAACCAGGAATAATCTTGGGAGAGTATTAAATAACATTCAGATAGGAGAACCGGGGGGGTCCCACTCCATCCTGTCTTTAGACGCAACTAAGGCGTTTGACAGGGTGGAGTGGGACCACCTCTGGGAAGTGATGAAGCGGTTCGGAATTGGCCCAAAGTATATTGAAATGGTTAAACTGCTTTATAATAAGCCAAGGGCCTCTGTGATAGTGAATGGGGTTCCCGGGGAATGTTTTGATCTTACAAGAGGTACTAGACAGGGTTGTCCTCTCTCCCCCCTACTCTTTGCATTGGCTATTGAGCCTCTAGCAATTAAAATCAGAAAAGACCCAGAAATGGTGGGATTCGGAGTGGGGGGGAGAGAGGACAAATTAACTCTGTATGTAGATGACATTCTGATGTTTCTGAAGGACCCAGCTATATCTTTAACTAAGATCACGAAGACAATAGAGGAATATGGTGAGGTCTCTGGGCTATCAATAAACTGGGAGAAATCCGTTCTGATGCCATTGGGAGATAGAGTAGGAGACATAAGTGAAAAGATAAGTGTAATGGAAAGAGGGAGTACATTCAGATATTTGGGTATAGAGATTTCAGCAGATACATCAGAGTTTCACAAACATAATACTATGAGAGTAGTAGAGGAAATTAGAAAGAAAAGCGAAGTGTGGCTTGGACTTCCGATATCCAAGGCAGATAGGATATGCCTAATAAAATCAGTCATAGTACCTAAAATTCTATACGTTTTCTCAGCAGCCCCGATCTGGCCAAAAGAATTCATATTTAAAAAAATAAAAAATATATTGAATAGGATAATATGGGGCCGGAAACGTGTGAGATTAAAAATAGATAATCTGTGTCTCCCTAGGGAATGGGGGGGACTAGCAATCCCTGACTTTAGAATATACTTTTTGGCATATCAACTGCAATCCATTTTGGAATGGGAAAAAAATCCATACTTCGCTTATTTGTTAAGAGAAATTGGAGGGTCGGAGATCAGTATATGGGAACTATTGGAGTCAGGACAATTGAAAGATAGTAATATTTTCAGTAAAAGTTGGAAAATCATGAAAAAAATGATGAACGAGACAAGAATGTATGATTTTGCTCCCTTATGGAATAACAGAAATTTGAAAGAAGTTAATAAGCTGAAGGTATTGGATAAGTTAGCAAAAGCAGGAATTGAATGAAGGATGCATTTAACGAAGGACAATTGAAAAATTGGAATGATATCAGAAGAGAGTTTAATGTAACAAATAAAGATTATTATGAATACACAAAATTATATTATGCAGTTAAGAGATCAGGCCAGGAAGAAAATCACTATACAAGTGAACCAATGGGTTTGGTAAAAGATATCAAAGAGAAAAAAATATTAAAAAATAGCTTATCCAAAATTTACCATAAATTAATAGCAACTCAAGTAACTAAGAGAGAGTTTAAAGGATTAAAAGAATGGGAGAAAGAAATTGGAGTAATCTCAGTAAAACAATGGAGGTTAATATATAAGAACATAAGGAAAGTCTCGGAGAGTCTACGGCTCCAGCTGATACAGTATAATTGGATACATCGGATTTATTATACCCCTAGTAAACTGCATAAATGGAAAATAAGGGAAGACTCTAAGTGTCCTAAATGTGGGAAGGAAGATACAGACCGAATCCATTTAATGTGGGAATGCCCTACGGTCAAAGATTTTTGGGATAAGGTTTTAGAAGAGATAGGAAAAGAGGAACAACAAAATATAAATTGGTCAGTAAAATGGATTATGTTGGGGTTAGATGACGACATAAATATGAGAAGGGAAAATAAAATAAGGATATTAAAAAAACTTTTTAAAGCACGATACACAATAGTGAGGTGGTGGATGTCTCCGGTAGCACCAGACATCAAATACTGGAAGAAAATTGTTAAAGTATAGTAATAAATTATAGGCTACTTAGCCAAGTTTTAATTCTATCACATCTTCGTCATATATAAAACTCGGACGGGGGGAGGGAGAGGGATGGGTGGTTGGGGTATGTATACGAAATCATTGTTGTATGTTTTTTTATTGTAATGAGTTGTGTATAAAACAAATAAAGATAAATTAAAAAAAAAAAAAACCCACAAAAAAAAAAGAAAAACAAAAACAAAAAAAAACAAAGTAGTCCTGTGATTGGCCAAGCTAAAAATATGTGTTTTGAGGAAGCCTTTAACACTTTATCTTCTGAACTTGGGGAAATAACACATACACCCTGCATGGTGCACTTCATTAAACTATTTGTGCAACACATTTTAAAAAGTACACTTTCTTTCGTGAGGTGTTGGCAATGTCCAGTAGCCTGCTGTCGCATTTCAGCTGCTCTTATATGGCGAGGAATGCTCTCTTGGACTTGCCACTACCGAACTGTCTACCACTATGCCGCTTAATCCCAGATGTTCCAACTCACTGGAATTTAACATCACATATGCTAGAGACTCTGAGCAGCGGAAAGCTGTGAACGATTTTGACATGCACCAACCCACCTCAGCAGGGTTGTGTTGTTTCAAGGTCAGGCAGTGGTAGCTCATCCGGGAAACTTGTCCGGTGCTGAAGCTCTTGGAACGAGTCACACAGTTTGTCAGTGGGAGCAACTGTGGCATGAACAATCTCATCCCCCTTATATTTATCTTAGAACAGACAATGACACTCATGCAGCAGGGGATGACAACAGAAGAAGAACAGCTAACACATCTTGCTGTCTGCTTGGTAGCTATTGGGGACCCAAGAAGAGAAAGTAACATGGAGAAGGAGAATAAGGATGAGGAGATGCCACTGGAGGAGGAGTCACAGGTCGAGAAGCATGAGGTGGATGATGATGATGGCACCGACCATGACACCCAGTCATCTCACTGGGGTGGTGGAACCATAAAGAACTGGTTCCTTGGGCACACTGGCCAGAATATCGAGGTGTATCATTGACATCAAACAGTCTGATGATTACTGGCTAGGCATGCTTCTAGACCCTCACTATCAAAGCTTTCCTTGAGCAGAAAGGGACACTGAATTACGTTATTTCCAGGAAACACTGTGTACGCAGACGCCCGCTGCCAGTGTCTCTGAAAGGGAGGCCCCTCTCCGCTCCTTAAATAGTAGCCCACATCCTGCAGCCACAAGCAGCAGCCAGTCCATTCTGCTTAGCATGACAAGGCAGTTTTTTAATGTACTGCACCATGCTGAGGCAAATCAGCATGTGGAGACCTCCCACCTCAATGCCCAAGTTCAGACATACCTACACTCTGGCCTGTCTTCACTGTTCTCTGATCTCATGGGCGTCTCGAAGGCAGACTGAAACAGAGGCCTGAACTGGTACAGTATGATCTCTTTCTTCTTTCTTGCCCAGCCTCCAGTGTCATCTCAAAGATGGCTTTCAGGACTGCAGTTGGCGTTGTGACACCCAAACAGATGTGGGCTTGCTGACGGTGTTCCATCTTGCTACTGTTGCTGTCTGCCTGCCTTTCTGTCAAACAACATGTAGCCTGCCTACCATCAAGTTCCATACTACTGCCGCTGCTTGCTCCATAATACTACTGCCACCATTATGTATTCTCCTGTATGTTCTGAAGTGCTGTATGTAATGTTTTCCAAGCATGTCTTTAAAGAGCTTGTCTGCTTTTTTTTCATATGAGTGCTATCTTCTCTGCTCTATTTACCTGCCCACTGCTGCAATTGCTGTGGCAGGCAGGTAAACAGAGCAGAGAAAGCAGCTGTCATGTGAGCGCTCCCTTCTCTTCAAACAACTGAGCGGCAAAGATGTCGTGGGTGAGACCCCCGTCAATCTGATATTGATGACCTATCTTGAGGATAGGTCATCAGTAGTAAAATGAGGACATCCCCTTTATTAGTAGGACTGAAGGGAGTGGGTTAGGCTCATAATTTGGCATGCGGGGGGGGGGGCATTTCAATTTTTGCCTCAGGCAGCAGAAAGCCTATTGTAAGATATGGTCATATCAAATGAAGATATGGTCATATAAAAATGTCTTATAAGTTGTTTTAATGGTATTATGAAACCCATATCAGATATGCAGTCATTGATATAGCAGATGAAAAGGTTTGCTAATTACTATTCTTGGGGTCAATTGTTTTAGAGAAGCCTTTGTATTTCTAAATCAGGATGTCTTCAAAGTGTTTACAATAATTTACAATTCTAAGGCATTCGGAGGGCAGATGCACTCTCCCGTCGAAATACAAATACTAGATTGCATCACAACCAGACGTGATGTCTCTAGTCAGTGCGATCTCATCACAATGTGCAAATGACGGGAGAATAGAGTTGTCATAATATGCAAGTTGCTAGAAGATATGACACCTTTTATTCTCCTGGAGCATCTTGGGAAAGAACACACAGAGATCAAAACCAACCTTTGAAGTAGGCTGATGGGAGGGGGTGAGTCTTCAACATCCAAAAATGGGTATAAAACATGGGCAAAATTTGACAGAAGGGCAGGTAAGAAGGGAAGGACAGGTAAGAGAGGAGGACAGGTCAGAAAAAGAACTAAGTTGCCTGGGAGAACCTGGATTCGGTAGCTATATTTCAATGATTCTGCATTACTGAATAATTGTTATAATGATTTATGTCTAGGGTTTCTTTTTTTGCCAGGAATTTGTGAAATTGTTTGTGATTGAATTGTGGTTCTGTCCTATATATATATATATATATATAGGTGTGTTATAGTGTTAAATATTTGTCTATTGTTTAACATGGTTTTCCTTTATGCTTGGTAAATGGTTTATTTGTATGTTATCAATATTAATTCCGCACAATTGATTCTGTAAATAATATATTTTTCTCTTTTTTCCAATTGACACTTTTGTTGGTGTGCTTTCTTTGCTCACCATCTCCTAGAATTTACGTGGGAATATTTTTATTGCTCAATATTATTATTATCATCTTATTTAATATTAATATTGTCAATAATCATATTTTTTACACTAGGTGCACCTCTGCCCCTTGCCACAAAGCACTGTGGGATGTGGGGGGTGGGGGTAAAGCTGAACTCTTGCACCAGGGCCTATGAGCTTTTAGCTACGCCCTTGGTGGACACCCCACAAACAGTAAAAATCAGTTTAGTAAAATCAGTGGCTAAAAGAACAGTTTAACTCACTGCATGGTTAAGTACATTATACCTGAAGCTAACATTGACCTGTAAGGCTGGGTTCACACTAGAGATGAGCCAATCATCCAAAATTTGCTTTGCCAAATGTTCGTTAAACTTTTCAAAAGACTCCTACCTCATATGAATCTATTCGGCAAAGCTGCATACAAATCATATGTGTGGTGTTTTGCGAACATTCACCCACTAATAATGAACATACAGTTGTTAAAGGTACGCAACTTATGTGAACACGTACGCATGAGCATACAAATTGCGTACAGATCCTCAATGTACTATTGTCTAGCGATTGCGTAATACGCAGGCACGCATTACGCTAGGCTTTGCTGGAGCGGAATGGTGGAGCAGGAGGAACGCTCTGAGTCTGACCCCAGGCTACACATCTGGCTGAGACTGAGATGAGTGTGCCATCCACTCCACTACCTCATCCACTTTCACCTCCACTACAATTTTCCGCCTTGGTGGGTTAGCCTGGTGGAACAGTGGCCAACTATTGCGAATTCTACAAGTAGAAGTACAACGTACGGATACCAATTTGCTAAGGGCAACCCTCCCTCCAGGGCCCGCTAAGGATATTATAATGCTCGCCCCCAGTGTAGGAATGCTGAGCGGTATATTAAATGACCTAAAATGTCTCTGGTGTGTCACGGTGATTCTACCTCGAAAACGGCTGGACCTCAGGCTTTGGCTCCTGTTACAATAATAGAGGGTCGTAGTAATAAATGAGTCCAGACTTTTTGGTGAAATCCAATGCAGCTTTACTTAGGCAAACTTGTATCCAGGTAACAAACTTCTGGCTTTATCTTGGTTTCCAGCAGGCTTTAGCTTATATAACTTGGCAGGCAACAATCTTCTGCTATAATACTCTGTAGCTCACTGCTGTGATGACTTTCTTTAACTTGGATTTCTTGCAATGCTGCAAAGGCTGCAATTTCCTTCTAGGTCAGACTTTACTTGTGCCAGGGAAACTCCTCCTGGCTGCTGTGGCTTTAGACTGTGCCTCGCTGGCCACCAGAGCTGAAGGTAATCTGGCTGGCAGGGCTACGTTCAGCACACTCTAACTAGATCTAACTGGATCTCCACCCTTTCTGCAGGAAGTGGAGACAGTCCACTTCTCCAGAAGGGGAAGGGGGGGGGGATTCAGAATGGCTTGGAAAGATCCATTCTTTATAAACTATATATTAGCTCTGCCTTTGTTTTGCTACCACCTGCTGGTACACCAGGTACATTACATAGTAAAACAGTTGCAAACATCATATAGATATGCACATTTTTTTGGGGGTCCTGGAATAAAATGCATAGAATGTCATAATTTTAGCAAACACAAATAGAAGCGAGGTAGGAAGAGTGGTAACACCACTCTGGGGTGTTACATACCCCCTTACTTAAAGTCAAGCCGTCCTCGGCTTGTGCTTAGGAGGTGCTTGTAGGGTTCCCTAGGAAAATACAGTGTGCATGATATATATTACTATTATCATATAAAGACTGACATAAAGCTACCAATAGGTTCCTGCCCTTGTTAGTAGGGTGTCTAATCACAGTTTGCCCTCTCGGTATAACCAGTGAACCAAATAGACTGCACAAAGCGCTCAAATACTCCATGACCTGGCCACAGTAGTATATGGAGCGTGGGGATGTCATGTACTGTAATCCCTCCACGATACTATGAGACGCCCACAAATAGAAGGGTGGCTTAATCCTGTAATCCCTTCCAAGCACCAAGGCCTTATAATGCTTTACGCTTCGTCACCTTGATGACTATACAAGTAGCTACAACTATTTCCTTAAAGAAGAACTCCCGCGAAATTTTTTATTCTCTCACCTGTTAGAAAGGTGCATGATATAATCTGTAGTAAATGCAATCTTCTTATCAGACACTGCATTTCTGAGTTATCCACTCTCATCTTATTGAAGCTGTGTCAGGTCACCAACTCCCTGACCTCCAACTGACCCAGTACAGTAAGTACAGGAAGCCAGTTACTGCTGTATTCATTCCTATGAGACTGAAAGTGAGGCTCCCATAGGAATGCATAGAAAATTAGACTTCCTGTCCACACATAAGTCTCTGTGTGAGTTGGTGGGTCTGATTCATAGTCACATGACACAGATGAGAAGCTTCAGTGAGATATAACTCAAAAATACAGCACTGGTAAGAAAATGACATTCACTACATATTACATCATGTACATTTCTATCAGGACATGGAATTAAATTTTTTGCGGGAGTTCTTCTTTAAGGCGGTGCACAAGGTCTTAGGATACAAAAAACTAGGAGGAGGAACTACTTCTCACTCCCATTCTTCCATGAGGGCTGTTCCCTCTAAATACACTATAGCAGCGAGGGTTACCCTGTGCAATGTTAAACCTGCTTGTGAATCTACCACCTGGTTACCATGAACTGTTAGTGCGAACGTCCTCAGAGGCAGTACATATGAGCTAGACAGTAAGGTGCTAACTATCCGGCTAAATGCATAAAATCATCAAACACCATACAATAAAGTGCATAGTAGAACACCTTGCAGCACCTAAAAAGGAATGTACACAATGGGAAATATACTTAAAACGTTGCTGAAAGATAAAACGTTATTGCAAAAATATAGTGCAAACACATTATGAGAGCATAGTGCAAACATTTTACTGCATGGAATATCAAAAGCATAATAGGCTCAAGGATATGTTTGAGTCTCTCTTTTCTTCTGACGCTTGGCATGAAACTGGAACACAGAGTCTCGAACTTCAATTTTAATCCACATAAGGCAATTTGTAATCCACATGGGTAAATTGTAATCCAATCGGGTAATAAAATAGCAGCAAATATATTAAATGAAAACCCTTTTTTCTAAAGGGGGCTCCCGAATAACCTGAGTAGGGGGAAAAAGGGAATTGGCGCGCTTAGGCACAACTGGGACATAATTTTTTTCTGCAGATGGGGGTAGTCCTAACAATCCATGTCCATCTGGATGAGAGCAAATGGGGCAATAAAAACAAGTTAAAACAATAGCCAACTAGTTCTCATCAGAAGTAATCGACATTGTGGCTCCCATAAGTTCTTGCAGTTTCAGTTCTTGTTTAGCAGACTGTTGAGGGGTCCCTTAGATAAAAGATTGCAAATCCTCCTCACTGCTGCTGCTACTAAAAGACATTAGAGGTTGCTCATGCCGCTTGTAAGCCATGCTAGCTGATGTAGTGGAGCTCCACTGACCTCCAGTGGCAGATTCTGGTAGTGACCGGGTGGTCACACTGGCAAGTGTTGTGGCAACCTGAGCCTTGATTTTGCTGGATCCTCCGGCCGAAGCAACAGGAGTAAGAACCTCCGGCTTCATGGGTTCATGTAGTGGTCTTCCTCTGGCTGCTGCAGCGGCGGTCTCCATCTTCCAGGGAAGCTGGTACTGTACTACCTTAGGCTGGTAGGAGAAGGTTGTTGTAGTTAGCTGTCCCACTTGAAGAGAGGGTGGTGGCGGCAGACCCGGGATCAGGAGCTCCGGCTGAGGTTGGCGCTTTTCTCCAAAGCGCAGGGTGCCATCTTCCATCTCCTGGAGGCAGCATACGCGGCCTATGGCTGCTGTATCTTCTGGCCACACTTCAGGGGGTGACATGAGTACGAGAGGCTTGGCTAATAGCGTCACTCCAGTGGCAAAGGGCCCCTGCAAAGACTTCATGGGGTGTACTCCACTTGGTCACCAGCAAACAGGCTATGGCGAGTTTGTGGCAAATATGGGCATTTCACCGAGCGGCGGCCACGAAGTACTCCTCTGCGGTCTCATCATCAGCAGGGAACACACTTCCCTGTTCTATGGAATACCAGATGACGGTGCCTTTTCTTTGTTCTAATTTAGGGTCCCCTGGCCTGGGATGATCCAAGACTTGTATTACCCAATCGTTGACGGCCTTTTTGTAATCCCATAATATCAGGGCATGTGTGGTCACCGTGGCTGGGACAATCTTGTTTTGCCTCAAGGAGTAATCCTTCTTCTTGAGCAGTGGAGCACCAGCCAGCGCGTCGGACACCACCTGTGTCTGGTTTAGGAATCCACTGGTCCACATAAGTCTATTCTGGCTCCTCTTTAACCTCTGGGAGGTTGCTACCCCACTCCATTTCTGCCCAGTTGGGACAAAGCTGCTTTGCCATCTTGCACACTTGCTCCGGGTCTCGAATTGGAGATGGAGGCGGAGCTACAGGGGAGGAGTCTTCACTCTATACTTTCAATGGTTTTAAATTGTTGTGGTCTGTGGTTTTTGAATGTAATAAAATATACCACTGGTAATTATAGGGGGAATTTATCAAACTGTGAATTTTACATGCCATGTTTTTCTTGTTGAATGTTATGTGCTTTTAGGCATGTAATAAAATTGCCCATTTATTTAGACTAATGTGTATGGCCAACTTCATATATTGCTTCATAAAAGTTTCTTGAGACCATCCAGTTGTAGTACAGTTCTGTCTAATGCAAGTCCTGGAGGTTATCTGAGCACCGAGAGACATTTAGAAAGTCAACTGCTGTAACTGAAATCCAGTTCTACTGTGAATAACCAGTATGGTTACAATTTGAATTGAGTGAACTTGTCTTTTGGCAGGTTTGAGTTCGGGTTCAGTGTTTAAGTGAATTACGTAATGGATTCCCTTCTCACAGAATCCATAACATGATTCAATGCTGGCATGCGAAATGGAATGTCTTAAGAAACATGCGTCATAATACAAGCGTATGGCCAGCAGAACATAGCTCTTCGGGGCTGGCCATACACTTGTATTATGCAGCATGCCAGCATTGAATTAGGTGATGTATTACAAAGGCAGGTTTGCTCTATTATAGTTACGATCTCTAGGATATAATTATTGTCTCCAGTCATGTTTCTGGTAGGTCAGTCTCTTGTGGGGAATGCATAATCACAAACAAAAGGTGAATAACTCTGTACTCCTACTACTATATAATATATGCAGTGCAGATGCATACTGGTAAGAAGTCACTTTTATTAATCATTATGGAGCTGTTACACACAAGAATTGTCACTGAGAACATAGAAAATATTTTGGCAAAGATCTTGGTGTGCAGGGGTAATACTTTCATCACACATTTTGGATCATTTTGGATTTAGTCTGTACAACACTTTACAGGATTGGATAACCAATGAGTTTTATCAACCTCTTACTGTCATTATATCAGGATTTGTGAATAAGTAATAATGTTCCTTTAGACAAATTAAAAAAAAAAAAAAAGGTTTCCTCCTTGTTCCAAATGTCAATTCAGTTGAGTCGTGACCAACATTCCAGTTTCAATACCACAATATGCATGAATTATAGAGGGGTTAATACTCCTATGTTGGGGAGGTCCCCTACTTACAGTTTTATGTATCGTCCCAAGATACACCTACCGAGGCGTCCCCCGTGGTGTCTATATTATATTGCATTATTTTATAATTCCAGCAAAAGCCCTTACAGGCTTAAAAATATGTGGTGCCGGTGAAAGTTCTCTCCGGTCAGCTTCAAAAAGCTTTTCAGCAGATGCCGGAATCGCTCTCCGGAGTCTTCGGCGTCCCACGTGACACCCTCTCTGGTGCTCTCACAGGATCTGTAGATCGCAGAGTGATTTGCAGCGTCGTTGGTCAGTTGAGCCGTACTTCTGTACGATCAACAAACTGCCAATGGTAGAGACGAGTGAGTGGTAATGGTGGGTGATGGATTAATGTGCCAGTATATGCCAAACGCGTTTCAAGGTCTGCTGACCTCTTCTTCAGGGGCTAACATGTTAATTGAAACTGGAATGTTGGTCACGACTCAACTGAATTGACATTTGCAACAAGAAAACCATATATATATTTTTAAAATTTTTTTGTCTAAAGAAACATTATTACTTACTCACAAATCCTGATATAATGACAGTAAGAGGTTGATAAGACTCATTGGTTATCCAATCCTGCAAAGTATGATCAGTAGGCACAATATTTGATTTTAATATTTTATTTATTTCAGTTGCATGCAATATATCAATTTTTATTTTTCTATTTTTTTATTATATGTATTAAGGTGTAATAAATGATTGCAAATTTTTTCTCATAATCCAGATGGGAGTGCCTATTTAATACTACCTTTTGCACGATAGCTTTTTAGGACAAAGTCTGTCCATTTAATAGAGCACCCAACCAGAACTATAGTGGAGTGAGCAGACTCAACATTCTTTCTATATTTCTCACATTTAGGCTATGGATAAAGCTTCTCTCGTGTGTGAATTCTCGTGTGGTGCCGAATAAGTATTATTTTCTGATTAAAACACTTTTCACATTCAGGACATGTAAACGGTTTCTCTCCTGTGTGAATTCTCTGATGCCGAATAAGCATTATTTTTTGACTAAAACACTTCTCACATTCAGGACATGTAAACGGCTTCTCTCCTGTGTGAGTTTTAACATGTTCCACAAGATGTGATTTCCGAAAAAAACATTTTTCACATTCAGGACATGAAAATGGTCTTTCTCCTGTGTGACTTCTAAGATGTCGAGTAAGCTTTGATTTCTGACTGAAACAGTTACCACATTCTGTACATGAATATGGCTTCTCTCCTGTGTGAGTTCTCTGATGATTTACAAGACCTGATTTATTTTGAAAACCTTTCCCACATTCCGAACATAACAATGGCTTCTCTCCTGTGTGAGATCTCAGATGTATCACAAGATTTGCATTCTGTGTAAAACACTTCCCACATTGTAAGCATGAAAATGGCTTCTCTCCTGTGTGAATTCTCAAATGATTTTGAAGATTACCTTTATGATTAAAACACTTTGCACATTCTGAACACGAATATGGCTTCTCTTCTTTGTGAATTCTGACATTTTCAAGAGGAGATGATTTCTCAGTAAAGGAACATGTAAATGGCCTTTGATCTTTGTGAATTTCTTTATCCATGGAAAGATGAGATTTCTTTTCAAAATATTTCCCCCTTTCAGAAATTGCGGACATTCTCTTCAGTTTATGTCTTTCTCTGCTATCAGCAATCTGTACTTGATTATCTTCTACTGTATAAGAGGAAGATCTGATTCAGTCTTTACCTGGAGATTCTGCCTCCTAATTGCAAATAAAAAGTTGAAATTCAGGATATGTCACTAACCTGCCGTCTATATATGTACAGTATATTATCTAACAAATTGCATTATATTCATTGCAAAACTATGACTAAGTTCAGCTTAACACATTAACCTTTTTATACCATAGCATGTGAATTACAGGTCCTCAAATATTCAGAAATTAGACTTCTCCATTTCTATGTATAGTTGCTATCCCATCAGACACAACCCTTCTTCTGATTGAAATTGTGAAAAATATCTTAGCAGAAAGTTGAGTTTAGTGGGAAAAGCCACTGTATGCCAGACATCTAGAAAAGCAGTTTACTCCTCTGCTATTCAGAATAACTGGAGCAGGAGTGGCACTGCAAATCCTTAATGCACCACCACCACCATTTACTAAAGCACCATGAGGTTCAGGTACAACACGATTACAGGAAAGTAGGATCTGTTTTCCAGCAATCAACAGCAGGAACCTGGGAGTCTCTGGGCTCTTTCACACAAGAGTATGCCGTGCGTGAAATCCGAGGCGTGAAAGAGTGTCAAGCCCCGTTCCAGACAGCAGAGACACAGAGCATTAATATAATTAATAATGCTCTGTGCCTCTCTGTGAGCTTTTTACTACAAAATCACAGTGAGATAAAGTCTAATCTGTCTTCCTTTATTACAATATAAAAGAAGATTCACCATAGAGTGCTGTCCGCATCTTTTACGGCTCCATTGAAGTGAATGGGTCCATACCCGAGCTGTAAAAAATGCGGCTCAGATGTGGAACCAAACCACGGTCGTGTGAACAAGTCCTTACATAGATTAGGATTCTTTAAACTAAGTATTCCAGAACCTTATGTATGAGGTCATCATGTTCAAAGCTACAAGTCCTCTATTGGGACATTGTAAAAAAAGTTAAACTGTTTTAGTAAAAAAAAAAAAAAAAAAGTTACATACTTTCATATACAGTTACGATGGGAGTTATATGGAGAGCTACATGAAGACATACACAAGAGACATTACAGACAGGGACACATTGTCCTTATACACCGCACAGATTATAATATCTTTTAACTCCTTCCACTTACAGTCAGTTCAGTGATACTTACCAGACAAGGACCCTCCACACATTCAGGACTTGATCTCCAGTCAGTGTCTTCTCCTCAGTAAGTCAGTAATCCAAGTAAATTCCCTTGGTGAATTCCTGCTTTTTGACCCATGCTTGGGTCTTTTATACCTCTTTGGTGGCTATAACTATCTGCTCCTCCTCTTTCCACAGGAAACAACCATTCCCACCTTTATAATCAATGAAACCTTTGATAATATAATCTGGCTTCCTTTATTACAATATAAGAAGAAGAATCACCCCACCTCCTCCTCAACCCCAGTTTAGCATTTTTTGGCCTCCTGATATGGTCCTTCATTTACACATTCTATTTGCAAGGTAGAGACCTATTGTTCACACTCCTATTTAGCATCTGTAAGAGATTCCTGGGATTCTCCGAAATCCTTTCATATGAGAATCAGTGTAAACAATCAGCATTTTACATCCTGATAAGATACATTCCATCCAGACCTACACCCACATGACTCTCCATCTATAATTCACATATAGGCTATTCGATTCTTGAATATGTATTTATGGAGAAAGACTGATTAGTACATCATTCAAAAACATAAAAATATAAAATACAAATCCAGATCTAATGCTGCTTTTAAACCATTACTTCATCATAGATGTTTTTTTTCTGATGTCAATCCCTTCCCGTTTAATAACATAATAGTCAGGTGCCACAAATAGGTAATTAATGCACTGTGACTTACTAATATGGTGTTGAATGGCATAGGGTTCAAGAGCTTTGCCTACACCATCTCTTGTAGGCATTGGCTATATTATACAGCTGAAAGGAGCAGAAATAATTATGACCCCAGCATTTTAACCCTTACTGTCCCTTGATAACTCCTGACTCTAGAATCTAACTGATTATAAAGAGGGAAGAATCAACCTCTGTCACCCCCATCTCCCTGACATTGTAGTACATGTAATACTGAAGGATTACTATGGCAACTAATGAGTAAAAAATTGCCCCCAATGCTGGCCAATTACGATGTCCTATGAGGCCTTGCTTTTGCAGGACAGAATAGGCATAATATCAGTTTTTACAGTAATTGATAAACTACACTACAACTCAAAATTATTTTAGTGTATTACATGGATTATTAGTAAATCACATGTTCAAGCTCTGTCTGTGAATTTATAAAATTTCTAAAAAGTAAAAGAAAAAAAATTCTAAAAAAAATTCTGTGATTTCCTTTTCTGCTTGCACAAAAATAAAAATGATACATAAATGGTATCTCTCACACATGATGACTCGCATAATAAAATGATCACATTTTTTCTACAGTATGGTAAATATTGTAAATAAAAAGCTACATTTGCTATTTTATTAATTCCACCTCCCAAATAAATCTGTAGAAAGCTGTCAAAATGTTTGTACCTCCAAATGGTACCAATGGAAACCAAAACTCATCTCACAAAAACAAGCACTCTTTCAGAAAAATAAAAATGATATGAGACTTAGAATAAAGTGATATAAAAAATGAATTAAAAGATTTATAGTACAAAATACAGAAAACAACTTAAAAACTGGTAGGAATCTGGTGTTCAAGTTTTAAGCTAAGCTGCATCCTTACGAATTTAAAAGAGCAACTTATGTGATTAATAAATCCAAATAAAAAGTTTTGTGCAACAATTTCCACACCGGAATGTATAGATGAGGCCACACCTTGTGTATACCACATTCACAAAGACATGTGATGGTTCACATAAAATTAGCCTCACAATGACAACTACTCCCATCATTCAGATGGAAATTTTGCTCCTGCCACATAACAGTCCAGGGAATTTGGATAAATAAAAGCCATATCTAAAGTGAAACTTACAAGTTATCTTACCTCTTGTGAACTTTTGTCTTTGCTTGAATTTCACAAGTGTGTTCTGTCCAGAAACAACCTCAATGTGATAGCAACATTTTCTAGTCTCTTTATTGTCTTCTGCTCATTACCTCCACCTAGAGATGAGCGAGCACTAAAATGCTTGGGTGCTCGTTATTCGAATCGAATTTTTCCCGATGCTCGGGTGCTCTTTTCGAATAACGAACCCCATTGAAGTCAATGGGAGACTCGAGCATTTTTTGCAGGGGACCAAAGCTCTGCACAGGGAAGGTTGCCTGAAAACCTGGAAACCTCAGAAAATGATGGAAACACCACAGAAATGGACAGGGAACAGCAGGGGCAGCATGCATGGATGCCTCTGAGGCTGCCTAATCATACCATTACGTCAAATTCTGGCCAACACGTAGTAACGTAGTCTGTAAATGGCGGCTATGTTACCACAACCCCCTCCATTTTTCACTGGACTGTAGTACATATAACTGAGAAAAAATGTAGTATTTAAATGGCGGCTATTGTACCACAAACCACTCCATTTTTCACTGGACTGTAGTACATATAACTGAGAAAATACGTATTTTATAGACTGACGCTGCTGTATAGCACACTACAGAATTGTTCACAGAACTGTAGTATATATAAATGAGAAAAAAACTTAGTCTTTAAATGGCGGCTATGTTACCGCAAACCACTCCATTTTTCACTGGACTGTAGTACATATAACTGAGAAAAAACGTAGTCTTTAAATGGTGGCTATGTTACCGCAAACCACTCCATTTTTCACTGGGCTGTAGTACGTATAACTGAGAAAATACGTATTTTATAGACTGACCCTGCTGTACAACACACTACAGAATTGTTCACTGGACTGTAATATATATAAATGAGAAAAAAACGTAGTCTTTAAATGGTGGCTATGTTACCGCAAACCACTACATTTTTCACTGGACTGTAGTACATATAACTGAGAAAAAATGTATGTTATAGACTGACACTGGTGTACAGCACACTACAGAATTGTTCACTGGACTGTCGAATATATAACAGAGAACAAACGTATTCCCTAGACTGACGCTACTGTACAGTACACTACATAATTGTTCACTGGACTGTAGTGTATAGAAATTATAGAAAAAACGTATTCCCTAGACTGACGCTACTGTACAGTACACTACATAATTGTTCACTGGACTGTAGTGTATAGAAATGATAGAAAAAAACGTATTCCCTAGACTGCACTACAGATCCCAGCAAGCCAAGGTACAGCAGCAAAAATGAGTACTGAGAGGACTTTGGGCAATTTCTTTTGGGTCTGTGTGGACCACGTGCTGTCCCTTCTGCCACCAATCGCTGTGCACAGTGTGCAGCCAAGATGGTGGTAGCTGCACTACAAGTCCCAGCCAGCAGCCAGGAGGAGACCAAAAAAAAAAAGGTGCTTGTAGCCTTTAGAAGGGCTGTTGGGTTCTTTGAGAATGATTCCTGCCTAACCAAAATCTAAATTGAGGCCCTATCACTCTCCCTGACAGACAGCAGCTCTATCCCTAATCTCATGCAGGCGGCATGTGTATAAAAAGAATTGATGCGGCACTCACCAGAGTCTTCTTGCTTCTTAAAGTTTTATTAAACACTTACATAAAAACAGGTTGCAGCGGCAGACACCATTCAGTGCACCAGGAGACCAGCGGCGACGGCCGTTTCGCACACACGTGCTTCCTCTGGCCGCTTCCTGATGATGCAACTGCGTCACCACCTCTTAAAGGGCCGCTGTCCCGGCACACTGTGATGGAGCAGCAGCACAACAACATCTCAGCACAAAGTCTTAATATTATACACCATTTGTAATATACACATGTATGTGAAGCAAAGTCTGTCTACCAAACAGTAGAATTAAGTGCCAATAAAGGAACTTAGATCATTCCTATCATTCATACCAAGAGGTCCAAGGGCTCCCGCTCTAATAATCCATCTTGCTTCTTTTTGTAAAAGGACTCTATGCCCATCCCCTCCCTGTGGCAGAATATGTATCATTTCTAAACCAGCAAAACTCAGCACATTTGTATTACCTTGATGTTCTCTTCTTATGTGATCGATTAATCTGGGACATCCTTTGCCTGTAACGATAGAGTTCAGATGTTCCCTGAATCTCTCATACAAACATCTGATTGTCTTACCTATATAAAATCGACCACATTGACAGAGAACTAGGTATACAATGTACTTGCTCCTACAGGTAATAAAATCATGGACTTTATGCCTTAGACCTCCAAAACATAGGAATCTCTTCTGACAATTAAAAGCACAAAAAGAACAACTCCCGCATCTATAGTTGCCCGGGGAAACTAAGTCCCTAATCCAAGTGCTTGTTTTTTTCTCATGAAATCTACTTCTGACTATGGTGTCTCTGATTGTGTGACTGCGTCTGAAAGTAATACGGGGTTTTTTGGTTAATGTGGCCAGACTCGCATCCCTCTCTAAAATAGCCCAATGTCCCAAGACCACCTTCCGGATGGCCTGGGACATTGGGCTAAATCTGAAAAGAGAATGTGAACTGTTTCCCATCCTCCTCCACTTTTCGCCTCCCCTTTTTTTGGTTATTCAATAGTTCCCTTTGGGAGAGTGAGGATGCTCTATTTAGGGCCTCATTTAACACACTTTCAGGGTATCCTCTTTTGCGCAGCCTTTCTTTGAGTTCTAAAGCTTGTTTTGCAAAGCTATCTTGTGTGTTGTTTATCCTTCTCAGTCTGACAAATTGTCCATAGGGGACTGCTTTTTTTACGCTTTCTGGATGGAAGCTGTCATAGTGGAGCAGGGAGTTAGTCGCCGTGGGCTTTCTAAAGCCCTCAGTCAACAAACCACCCTCCCCCACCCGTACAGTACATCCAGAAATTCCAGTTGTCTTCCCCCAAAATTAAAAGTAAAGCGCATATTCATCGAATTATATTCATTGAGGTATTTTGTGAAAGCTTCTGCTTCCTCCTTAGTTCCTAACCAAACAATAAAGATATCATCCACATAACGAAGGAAAGTGTGGATGCGATTGAAAAAGGGATTTTCAACAGAGAAAATGTATTTATCCTCAAACATAGCTAAAAAAATATTGGCGAATGTGCATGCCACTGGGGTACCCATAGCGGTACCAACTTTTTGTTTATACCACCGAGATCCAAATATAAAAGTATTGTTGGAGAGGACAAATTGCAAGGCCTCTTTTATAAAATCCCTAAATTCCTCATCCTTACCGGTGCTTACTAGCATCTCAATTACAGCCTTGACACCTAACTCTTGGGGGATCCGAGTATATAAACTCTCTACATCCAAAGATATAAGGCTAAATTCGTCCTGCCACTGAATAGACTTCAGTGCACGCAGAAAATCATTGGTGTCCCCTAGGAGAGAAGGGATCCCTTTGAGAAGGGGCCTCCATAGCCAGTCCAAATATTTGGACAGTGGTTTAGTCACTGAGCCAATCCCCGAGACGATAGGACGTCCAGGGGGGTGGCTCAGTGACTTATGAACCTTTGGCAGAAAGTACCAGGCCGGTTTAGTGGGGAAGATGGGAAGCAGCTTTTCAGTTTTTTTCCTAGAGAGGAAGTCCATACCAACATACCTATTCAATAAGCCCCGCAGCTTTGTTTGAATTCTTGTTGTGGGATCATTTGTCAACTCTTCGTACACTTTACTGTCGCCTAATTGGCGTAAAGCCTCTGAAACATAATAGTCCCTTGTCATCAGGACTATATTTCCCCCCTTGTCCGCAGGTTTCACAATGACATCTTCCTGCGCCTTAAGCCACTTGAGTGCTTTCTGTTCGCTAGTTGAGATATTTGGAGGTGCCTTGGGATATATCAAAGCCTTTATTTCCTTTAATACCTGGTGCATGAAGATGTCAATGTTACTCCCCGTGGGCAAAGGGGGGCAGTAAGTGGATTTGATCCCCTCCATGAATTCCTCCACGGGATCAACAACACAAGGGTCTCCATCATGCTCTATATCTGCCAAAAATTCCAAACACATTTTTTCAGTTTCATTAAACTTGGTATCCAGATTGAAACCAAGGGGGTTAGCTTTGGCTGGAATTTCGCCCTTCTTTTTATCGTCACTAGCAACTGTACTTTTACTTATTGTGGGACTGTTATACATCTTAAACAAGTTTAGCTTGCGTGCAGCTTTAAACATATCTATTTAAAAAAAGACAATATCAAAATCTTCAACCAGGCTATAACCCAA
>ONZH01016092.1:0-19433 GCA_900303285.1 Rhinella marina | reverse complement strand
TTTTACTGGCACAAGGGGGGCCACTGGGGGCATTTTTTACTGGCACAAGGGGGCACTGGGGGCATTTTTACTGCACATAGTGGTATTTTACTGGCACATGGGGCACTGGGGCATTTTTACTGGCACTGGGGGCATTTTACTGGCACAAGGGGGGCACTGGGGGCATTTTTATTGGCACATGGGAGCATTTTACTGGCCACTGGGGCATTTTTACTGGCACATGGGGGCACTGGGGGCATTTTACTGGCACTGGGGGCATTTTTACTGGCACAAGGGGGCACTGGGGGCATTTTACTGGCACTGGGGGCATTTTTACTGGCACAAGGGGGCACTGGGGCATTTTTATTGGCACATGGGAGCATTGTATTGGCACTGGGGGCATTTTTACTGGCACATGCGGGCACTGGGGGCATTTTTACTGGCACTGGGGGCACTTTTACTGGCACTGGGGGCATTGTTACTGGCACATGGGGGCACTGGGGGCATTTTTACTGGCACATAGTGGCATTTTACTGGCACATGGGGCACTGGGGGCATTTTACTGGCACTGGGGGCATTTTACTGGCACAAGGGGGGCACTGGGGGCATTTTTATTGGCACATGAGAGCATTTTACTGGCACTGGGGCATTTTTACTGGCACATGGGGGCACTGGGGGCATTTTACTGGCACTGGGGGCATTTTTACTGGCACAAGGGGGCACTGGGGGCATTTTACTGGCACTGGGGGCATTTTTACTGGCACAAGGGGCACTGGGGGCATTTTTATGGCACATGGGAGCATTGTACTGGCACTGGGGGCATTTTTACTGGCACAAGGGGGCACTGGGGGCATTTTTATTGGCACATAGTGGCATTTTACTGGCACATGGGGGTATTGTGGGCATTGTTACTGGCACATGCGGGCACTGGGGGCATTTTTACTGGCACTGGGGGCACTTTTACTGGCACTGGGGCATTGTTACTGGCACATGGGGGGCACTGGGGCATTTTTACTGGCACATAGTGGCATTTTACTGGCACATGGGGGCACTGGGGGCATTTTACTGGCACTGGGGCATTTTACTGGCACAAGGGGGCACTGGGGGCATTTTTATTGGCACATGGGAGCATTTTACTGGCACTGGGGCATTTTTACTGGCACATGGGGGCACTGGGGGCATTTTACTGGCACTGGGGGCATTTTTACTGGCACAAGGGGGCACTGGGGGCATTTTACTGGCACTGGGGGCATTTTTACTGGCACAAGGGGGCACTGGGGGCATTTTACTGGCACTGGGGCATTTTTACTGGCACAAGGGGGCACTGGGGGCATTTTTATTGGCACATGGGAGCATTGTACTGGCACTGTGGGCATTTTTACTGGCACAAGGGGGCACTGGGGGCATTTTTACTGGCACATAGTGGCATTTTACTGGCACATGGGGGTATTGTGGGCATTGTTACTGGCACATGCGGGCACTGGGGGCACTTTTACTGGCACTGGGGGCATTTTTACTGGCACATGGGGGCACTGGGGCATTTCTTACTGGCACATAATTTGGGGGGCATCTATGGGGGTGGGACACTTTACTGGCACATGATTTTGGGGGGGAATCAATGGGGGGAACTTCTGGCACATTATTGGGGGCACTTCTTACTGGCACATTGGAAGCATTATTACTTCTGGGGCACAGTGGGGACATTAGTACTGTTGGGGGCACTATTACTAACAAGTGCACTCTGGCAGAGAATTATTAGTTGGGACTTTGGGGGCACTATTACTGTGGGGGCACCCTGGCACAGTATCAGCGCAGTTATTTCTGGGGAGCGTTATGTTTACTATATTACTGGGCGCACTATTACGGAACACTATTTGCTGGGCGCAGTTATTTTAGGACACTGTGTAAACTAAGATTTTTTTTTTGTCAAACTGCAGAGATGAGAAATGGCTGAAAAATGGTGTCTGGTCTGAAAGGAGAAGATGAGGAAAGAGAAGATCTACATCAGAGGAGAGGTCACTGGATGTAAGAGGTATGTGCGCTATATTAGGTTACATTTCAATATAGAAAGCTATAAATAGAGTGCAGAGATATATAGTGTGATATAGAACAGTATAGAGAGCTATAAATATATATATACTGTCTTACTCTACCTACCTATATCACTGTATATATCTCTGCACTGTATTTATAGCTCTATACTGTATGACGTTAGTACTGTCACTCGGGGGGGGGGGCGCCGAGAGAAAGTTTCGCACAGGGCGCCATCTACTCTAAGGACGGCCCTGTCCATGCATGCTGCCCCTGCTGTTTTCTGTCCATTTCCGTGGTGTTTCCATCATTTTCTGAGGTTTCCAGGTTTTCACCCAGCCTTCCCTAGGCAGAGCCTTGGTCCCCTGCAAAAATGCTCGAGTCTCCCATTGACTTCAATGGGGTTTGTTATTCGAAATGAGCACCCGAGCATCGGGAAAAGTTCGACTCGAATAACGAGCACCCGAGCATTTTAGTGCTCGCTCATCTCTAGTGTAGATCCTTCGCTTATAAAGTATGTCTGTGGTGGCTCCAATCCTGGTTTTGGCTCACAATCACTGATCGAAATCACTGACCAAATCACTTTGTGTGAATGAGGCTTTACACTGACTAAATGTTTTTTATCCACTTCTGTGGCATCGAGCTTGTGAACAGTTTTGCGATATGCAGATGTATTCTGATTCAGATATGTTTGGTGAGGTTTTCACATTTTATACTCTCTTGTGGGTTGCAAGAGCTTGCATTGCTATATAAGGTTTCCTGCTTTGAGATCTGCATTAAGCTATTGTCTTTGTTATCACCCTACAGGTTCCAATACCGTACTTTTCATCTTAGGCCTCTTTCACACTAGCGGCAGTCCGGATCCGGCAGGTGAAGGGTGCCGTCAGATCCGGACTGCCGCAGGGACATGTGTGGGGCCGAAACCGCGTTCCGGCCCCACACATGTCACACAGTACCATATACAGACATACACACACAAACACATACATAGGCTGCATTCACACTTCAGTTATTTGATCAGTTATTTCCATCAGTTATTGTGATCCAAAACCAGTAGTGAAGCCTACTCAGAGGTAAGGTATAATGGAAAGATCTACTCCTGTTCTGTGTTAAGACCCACACCTGGTTTTGGCTCACAATAACTGATGGAAATAACTGATCAAATAACTGAAGTGTGAACGCAGCCATACTTACATACTCCAGGCAGGCCGCACGTCTTCACGCCCAGGAGGCGCGCAGCTATGACGATTCCCCACAGCGCCCTCTGCTGGGCGCTGTAGGGAATCGTCATAGTGGCGCGCCTCCTGGACATGAAGACGTGCGGCATGCCTGCCTGGAGTAAGTAAGTATGTGTGTGTATGTGTATGTGTGTGTATGTATGTATGTATGTATGTATGTGGTGACGGAACCGTCCTGAACTCCATTGAGAGTCAATAGAGGGCGGATCCGTTTACCATGTTGGTCACACCAAACGGATCCATCCCCATTGACTTGCATTGGGGGTCATTCCGGATCCGTCTTGGTGCGGATGCCTGGACCGGAGAGAAAACCGCAGCATGCTGCGGTTTGTTCTCCGGTCTGAAGACGGAACGGAATGCTTTCAGGAGCATTTCGTTGTCTTCAGTTCAGTTTTGTCCCCATTGACAATGAATGGGGACAAAACTGAAGCCCCTATGACGGAACTCAATACCGGAATTTAAAAACGCTAGTGTGAAAGTAGCCTTATAAGATGCACCTCTGTTTACTGAAATTCCAGGAAAGAGTTACTTTGTAACAATTAACTCAATTACCTAATAAACCACTGCTTAAACTTCCTAAAATCCTATTGGTTAAGCTATATTAAGCTAATTATCAACCTTAATCTATTTAAACAGACCCTTTCTTTTTCTTAACCCTTTCCTTGCTATTTTATTATCTTTTGATAATTTGTAATCAATTGTTTCAGCGTTTCCATTCTTAATATTTTAGTTTGTAGTTTTTTTACCTTTTTCTATAAAAGATCATTAACTCATGGTTAGTGTGGCAAAGGCATGAAGAGTCACAATAGTGTCTCGGAACAGACTGGTGAGGGTGGCAACAGCATGAAGTGTCACAATAGTGGTCAGAGCTCCTGCTACTACTCCTGCCCCCCACCCCACCCCATCCTGCAGTCATGGCAGTGGAGCTTGAGCTCAGATGGTCCCCCCAGTAAGATCTTTGTAACATAGTAACATAGTTTATAAGGCCGAAAAAAGACATCTGTCCGTCCAGTTTGGCCTGTTATCCTATATGTTGATGCAGAGGAAGGCAAAAAAACCCCGTGAGGTAGAATCCAATATTCCCCACTTTAGGGGAAAAAAATTCCTTCCCGACTCCATTCAGGCAATCAGAATTACTCCCTGGATCAACGACCCATCTCTAGTAGCTATAACCTGTAATATTATTAACCCCTTCCCGCCCAGGGCTGGATGGGTCTTTAAAGATGGCGCCATAGCCGTGGGTGAATAGCCGCGGGCACCATACCTCACCAAGGCATCTGAGCGTACGTAACACCAGAAGCACGCGCTTCCGGTGTTGCTTCGGCTTCCCCGTGTGGCGATCGGAGGAGCCGGAGCATGTATGCAGCAGCCCCTGTGATAGTGAATGGCAGGAAATGGTATTTCCTATGGAGCCCTTGCCTGTGATAGGGCTCCATAGGAAACTAGTAAAATCACCATAGACTCCAATGCAAGTGACCAATCAGATGATTGCTTGTTATAGTTCCCTATGGGAACCATGAAAAAGTGTAAAATAAATAAATAAAGTTTTTAAAAATAAAAAAAATAATAAAAAAACATAAAAATTCAAATTACCCCCCTTTCCACAAAATAAAAATAAAAGTATTTTAAAAATGTATTATTATTAAATTATTAAAAAATACACATCATGGGTATCGCCATGTGCGAAAACACCCATATTATAAAAATTTCTTTCCCATACGGAAAACAGTGAAATGGAAAAAAGCGTCAAAATGGCCAATTCACCATTTTTTGTTGCTTTTTTTCTAAAAATAATTAAATAGAAAGTCATACACACCCCAGAATGGTATAAATGAAAAGTTCAGATCGGCCCGCAAAAAATGAGCCCACATAAAGCTCCGTACACATAAATACCAAAAAGTTATAGGGGTCAAAATATGGCGACAAAAAAAAAATCCAACGTTATAATTATTTTATCACTATCAAAACGCAAGAAAAACTATACATATTAGATATCGCCGGATTTGTACTGACCTGTAGAATGAAAGTAACTGGTCAGTTTTAATGCACATCGAATGACGTAAATAAAAAACCTGTAAAACTGTGGCGAAATTGCGTTTTTGTTTTGCAATTTCACCCGATTTGGAATTTTTTTCCTGCTTCCCACTACATCATATGCAATATTAAATGGTGGCGTTGGAAAGTACAACTTGTCCCGCAAAAAACAAGCCCTCATACAGCTATGTGAACGGACACAGGCACAGTCCTAGGGATAAATAGATCATGGGAAAGATCTCTGTACTGACCCCTGATATATTTATACATAGTTATTAAATCTCCCCTCAGTCGTCTTTTTTCTAAAGTGAATAACCTTAATTTTGATAATCTTTCTGGGTACTGTAGTCTACCCATTCCAGTTATTACTTTAGTTGCCCTTCTCTGAACCCTCTCTAGCTCTGCTACGTCTGCCTTATTCACAGGAGCCCAGAACTGTACACAGTACTCCATGTGTGGTCTGACTAGTGATTTGTAAAGTGGCAGGACTATGTTCTCATCACGAGCATTTATGCCTTTTTTTCATGCAACCCATTATCTTATTGGCCTTGGCAGCAGCTATTTCACACTGGTTTCTACAGCTTAGTTTGCTGTTCACTAAAATTCCTAGGTCCTTTTCCATGTCAGTGTTACCCAGTGTTTTACCATTTAGTATGTACTGGTGACTTGCATTATTCCTTCCTATGTGCATAACCTTACATTTGTTAATGTTAAACCTCATCTGCCACTTCTCTGCCCATGCCTCCAATCTATCCAGATCCATCTGTAGCAGTGTACTGTCCTCTTCTGTGTTAATTACTTTACACAGTTTAGTGTCATCTGCAAAAATTGATATTTTACTGTGCAAGCATTCTACAAGATCATTCATAAATATATTGAAGAGAATAGGGCCGAATACTGGCCCCTGTGATACCCCATTAGTGACAGTGACCCAATCTGAGTGTGAGCTGTCGCACATAGGCAGCAACAAACCAACTACAAAGGATGTCTCAATAGTAGTTGAGTTTTTCATCCATCTCAGAAAGTGTAAAGAAGGCCCCCATTCTGGACTGGTAGCGAGGGTCTAACATTGTGGAGAGCAAGTAGTCATCCCTCTGCAGAATGGTGATAATGCGGTAGTCACTACGCAAGCAATTCAGCATGCATCTGGCAATTTGCACAAAGGATTCAGACAGACTTCCTGCCTCCATCTCAACTGCATACGGAAACAGTCTGTCGGGGTCATCTGCATCATCTTCGTAGTTGCCCTCTAACTCCTCATGCTCCTTCTCCACTCTTATTGCTAACCACCTCTTCTGTCCCCTCGTCAATCACATTTATCAGCATCCTCTCCTGGATGTGAAGGAGTGGAATTACATCATTCATCATGTAGTCCTGGCAACTGACAAATAAAGTGGCCTTCTCAAATGGCCAGAGTTTCCTCTGCTCACACAGTTGGCCCAACATGTGGAAACATCACATATGAGGCGGTGTAGAGGAACAATATTCTGCCTTTGCAGGTCAAGGAAGGCATGGTAAGTGTGGGTGAAGTCCATGCACAGTTTCTTTGACATTTTCAAGACGTCTTACAGCTGGGTGGAAGACATCAGGAACCAGATGACAACCAGATGACAACCAGGTGTGCAGCATGCAGGGTGCGTAGGTCATCCCTCCCTGATGCAGCGAAGACAAAATGTTCTTCCTGTGATCAATGACCATGGTTCCTATCCACAGTTGGCAAGGTGACAGCCAGGATTCAATTTCTTGATTGATGATGCTGAGCAGTTCCTCCCTGGTGTGACTCAGTTTGCCCAGGCTGACCAAGTGCAGAACTGCGTGACAACGCCATGCTTTGCATAGGTGGTATGCTGGATAGCTACTCTGAACTGTGTCTATAGTGGAGGTTGGGGACACAGTGGAGGACGAGGAGGCAGAGGACGACATTGGCGCAGGAATCCCATGATTACTATGCGAAGGTGGCATTGTAATCACCTAGCCAAATTGCTGGTGTGCCTGGGCCGAAACCACATTTACCCAGTGGGCTGTAAAGGACAGATATTGTCCTTGACCATAGTTACAGCTCCACACGTCAGCGAGGGCATGAACCATACCAGATCCCAACAGGCTTCAGGACTGGCCCACATTCTGCAGGGTTGGTACAGATTTTTTAGACAAGCAATGATAGCATGGGACGTCCGCAATATGGAAAGGGACTGTAGTACCATGAACTTGGCCAAGTGCACATTCAGCTTATGTGCCAGATGTGCATACATATTGTTGTCTCTTTGCAATCGCCTCGGTGATTGATTGCTGGCAAAACACATGACGAGGAGGAGCAACAGGAGCAATAGATGAAGGGAAGGATATTCAACAGCTTCCTTCTTCTGCGTTTAATAAGCCCTGACTGATGGAGAAGAGGTGTGCCACTGGGAGATGCAGCGGTTGCTATGTCAGGCTAAACCACTACATTAGTGCCATGGTTTTCCCAGGACACTTTATGGTGATGCTCCATGTGTTGACGCAGGGCTGTGGTGCCAACAGTAGCACTCTGACCGCACTTCACCTTCTGCCCACCTATCCTTCATATCACCATGCTAACAACCTCCAGCGACTTGATAAATAATTCCCACTCTACCTAGTATGGCATTTTGCCTCTGCCACTCTGTGCCGACTGCCTGCCGCTGCCTTTATGAACTCATGCACCGCTAGTTGTTTCCCTCAGGTAGGCTTCTAAGTAGCAGACGGTCAACCCTGGGCACGTTTGGCTCCATATCTCCCACTGCTTCCACCATGCTGCCTCATCAGCATGCTGCCACCCTGCTGCTGTCTCATGGGCCTGCTGCTCACCCCTTGATTATGCTCTCTCTTCACCCTTCTCCCACATGCGATTGGCTACATCATCCACTACTGTCTTTTCTTCATTTACAGTATGTCACCCTCACCAGACTCATGACCATGTCCCTGACCACTCGCAACACATGCTCTCGTACGACATCATTGCTAATTGCACGCCTAAGGGCGGATGCAGCGGACCTCTCCTCCAAGTCTGTGCTGGCCTGTAGCTGTTGACTGTCCTCACTAAGCTCATCCTCACTGAAAAGCAGAAGAGAACCAGCAGTATGTATTACTTCCCGAGCAGGAGGAGCAGCAAAAGAAAGAGGCAGTTGCAGGACAGGTGAGGGCACAGAGGTTATTCCTGGACCATGCCAACTAAGTGTGTTGTCAGCTGAACCCACCAATTCCTGGTTGTGTGTATCTGTTGTCCCCTGAGATGATGTTGAAGAGTGAGTCAACCATTCCAGTACAGTTGGATTATTGGTCAAAACAAGACCACTGGATGACAGCAGCAGTTCTAGCCTGTTGCTGTGGCTGCTGCTACCAGCACCCCTTTTTCTTTCTCTACTTGTGGAAGCTACAGCAACAGTTTAGTCACTGCCCGTTCCCTTTGAGGGCCCAGGCAACTGGTTGTTGGCCATAGTGACAGTAACTGAATTAGTAATGTAACTATGTAACTAAGTATGAAAGGCACAGCAGGTGACCTATATCAATGTGCATATATACATTTACATTTGCACTAGTTGCAAGCATGTTGCATATTTGGAAGCCCAGATTTTTGATCTAAATTGTCACCTTGCAATACTTAGGGGTATTGCAGACCTGGAGAGCGGCTTAGACCTCACTGTGCAGGCACTTACTGGGGTCAGTGAAATGGACATGTGTGGAGGGGGGCAACATCAGGACTATCGGGTCAGTAGGGTTAATGTAGGAAGAAGGGGTAGAGGGAAAAGTTCCAGGGAGGCTAGTCCTGAGCTGGAACACCCCAGTAAATATGCCTGTTTGGCTAATATTAGGGATGAAAGTCCGGGGCCAGCAACACTGCAGCATGACGTTTCTCCTAGAAACCAGGAGGAAGGATGGGAAAAGGAATGCAGCAAAGATCAGACAGATGCTGGTGGTAGGGGATTTTAGGTGGACAGACAGGGTCATCTGTCGCAGAGAACCCGAATGCCAAACAGTGTGTTGTCTTCCGGGTGCTCGGGTTTGGTATATTGAGGATCGGATTGACAGATTGCTGGGTGGGGCTAGGGAACACATTGGCACCAACGACAAAGTCAGGGCGAGATGGAAGGTCCTTATAAATGATTTTAGGGAACTAGGAGAGAAGCTCAAGTACAGGACCTCCAAGGTAGTGTTTTCAGAAATACCACCAGTGCCACGAGTGTCACTAGAAAGCCATCGGGAGCTTAGGGAGTTAAATAAGTGGCTCAGAAGCTGGTGCAGGAAGGAAGGGTTTGGGTTCATGGAGAACTGGGCTGACTTCTCTGATGGCCACAGGCTTTACAGTAGGGATGTGCTCCACCCGAATGGGGAGGGTGCAGCTGCTCTTGGGGAAAGAATGGTTAGATGTCTGGAGGAGATTTTAAACTAGGATCTGGGGGAGTGGGGTTATATTAATAAGGGGATAGATAGTGTAGATAGAGAGTGGTATATTAGACTGTGGGGATTTAGTGGGGGCTGGGGTTAGTGAGGAAAGTAGGAGGAAGACTGGGCAGAACTGTACACTAATAAAAATAGAACTGCTGGTAACATGGACCTGTTATATACAAACATCAACCAAGGTACCCAAAAAGTCCCAGATATTCATTTTACAGGTAATAGTAATTTTAAATGTATTTTTACAAATGCCAAAAGTCTACCTAGCAAAATGCGGGAACTGGAGACTATGGTACTAGATGTAGTTGGCGAGGTTACAACATGGTTGGACTCTTCGCATGACTGGGCTATTAATATTCAGGGTTTTACACTATTTAGGACAGACAGGGTCAATAGAAAAGGCAGTGGCGTGTTCCTTTATGTGAGGACTGATCTGAAGGCGATTGTGAAAGAAGCAATTGTGGGTGAGGATGGTGAGGATGTTGAAACCTTATGGGTGGAATTACAAAGGGGTATAAACACTGAAAAAATAATATTTGGTGTAATCTACAGACCCCCTAACATCACAGATAGGATAGAAGTTCAACTGTATAACCAAATAGAGTGTGCTGCACAGGCTGGTACATTGGTCATAATGGGAGATTTTAACTTTCCAGACATTGACTGGGGTCATGGTTTGCCTCAACTGCAAAGGAGAGAAGATCACTTAAGTTTTAATTCATTCTGCTGGGCTCTGTGGCACAGCGCAGAGTGAGGTGCGATTCCAGCAGAAGCAGCGTGCACCTGCGCCCCCTGATGGATCTCCAGAGCAGGGACAGCAGTAGAGCACTCTCCAGTGCTGTACTACTATTCAGTGATAGGCTCCGCCCACCTTCCAGGCGGGAGAGACACTGCAGAGCAAGAAGAAGAAGATGGCTGCTGCTTCAGGATACCAGTGTGCAGCAGCAGCCTGAATGTGAGTGACAGTGACAGTGAGTGACTAACTGTGTCACTGTGTGACTGAGTTACTGGGCAAATTCAAGTCCCCCTAACTCCCCCCTGAGGTTCAGCCTGAGCAGAGGCACAATTTTAATAAAGTAAACAGTGCCTGACCTGGCACAGACCAGTAAGGGAGTGAGGGCAGCAGTTTAACGACCGCTTGCTGCCCAGAGGGGTAATTTTTGTGGGGAAAATGGGTGTCTTTGCCTATTGCCTCCAGGTTAGAGAGTAACTGGGAAGCCCATAGGTGGTGGATTGGGACAAACAAGTCTGTGGCCCCCCTCCACACGGTGGGTTTTGCCTCCTCTGTGCCCCCACACGGATAAGGATATATAATGGCCCCCCTGAGTGTTATTAGTATATATATAATGGCCCCCTGTGTGTTATTAGTACGTATATATATAATGGCCGCCTCTATTATTAGTATATATATAATGGCCGCCTCTGTATTAGTATATATAATGTCCCCCCTGTATTATTAGTAAATATATAATGGCCCCCTCTGTATTATTAGTATATATATAAAATGGCCCCCTCTGTATTATTATAATATATAATAACCCCTCTGTATTATTAGTATATATAATTGCCCCCTCTGTATTTTTATCTAATATATAAAGCTGAGTGTATATTGTGTGTGTGTGTGTATGTCCGCTAAAGGAATCCACACCGCTGCAGCTACAATCACAAAATTTGACACACATGTACATCAGGTGTCCGGAAAGGTTTTAGAACAGTTTTCAGCTCTCCAGGACGTACCGTTCCTGAGATATTCCCAAAAAATGCATTAGCCAATAGTAGCCTGGTCACATGACCCTTATCAGCCAATAGAAGCTCACAGGCAGTCTCCACACAACAGGTTTCTATGACAACCTAGCCAGTTCACTGCTGTAGGTCTGCATTAAAGAGGCAGAGCACTGTGGATGACAATGGTGAAGGGGTATTTCGGTTACCATAAATATAACTTATGTTTTAGACTAATTCATCATCAATCATTACTAGAGATGAGCAAGCACTAAAATGCTCGGGTGTTCGTTATTCGAGTCAAATTTTTCCCGATGCCCGGGTGTTCGATTCCAATAACGAACCCCATTGAAGTCAATGGGAGACTTGAGCATTTTTTGCAGGGGACCAAGGCTCTACCTAGGGAAGGCTGGGTGAAAACATGGAAACCTCAGAAAATGATGAAAACACCACGGATATGGACAGGAAACAGCAGGGGCAGCATGCATGGATGCCTCTGAGGCTGCCTAATCCCACCATTACCCCAAATTCTCTGGCAATAGCCTGGTGGTGACCGTCAAGCACATAAAAATTTATCGTGGCCCTGTATGGCTGTGACTACAGAGTGACCGAGTTACACTGAGGAAGCAGGCGAAGCACATAAAAATTTAGCATGACCCTGTATGGCTGTGACTACAGAGTGACCGAGTTACACTGCGGGAGCAGGCGAAGCACATTAAAATTTATCGTGGCCCTGTATGGCTGTGACTACAGAGTGACCGAGTTACACTGCGGGAGCAGGCGAAGCACATTAAAATTTATCGTGGCCCTGTATGGCTGTGACTACAGAGTGAACGAGTTACACTGCAGGAGCAGGCGAAGCACATAAAAATTTATCATGGCCCTGTATGGCCGTGACTACAGAGTGACCGAGTTACATTGCGGGAGCAGGCGAAGCACATAAAAATTTATTGTGGCCCTGTATGGCTGTGACAACAGAGTGACCGAGTTACACTGCGGAAGCAGGCGAAGCACATTAAAATTTAGCGTGGCCCTGTATGGCTGTGACTACAGAGTGACCGAGTTACACTGCGGGAGCAGGCGAAGCACATTAAAATTTAGCGTGGCCCTGTATGGCTGTGACTACATAGTGACCGAGTTACACTGCAGGAGCAGGCGAAGCACATAAAAATTTATCGTGGCCCTGTATGGCTGTGACTACAGAGTGACCGAGTTACACTGCGGGAGAAGGCGAAGCACATTAAAATTTATCGTGGCCCTGTATGGCTGTGACTACAGAGTGACCGAGTTACACTGCGGGAGCAGGCGAAGCACATTAAAATTTAGCGTGGCCCTGTATGGCTGTGACTACAGAGTGACCGAGTTACACTGCGGGAGCAGGCGAAGCACATAAAAATTTAGCGTGGCCCTGTATGGCTGTGACTACAGAGTGACCGAGTTACACTGCGGGAGCAGGCGAAGCACATTAAAATTTATCGTGGCCCTGTATGGCTGTGACTACAGAGTGACCGAGTTACACTGCGGGAGCAGGCGAAGCACATTAAAATTTATCGTGGCCCTGTATGGCTGTGACTACAGAGTGACCGAGTTACACTGCGGGAGCAGGCGAAGCACATTAAAATTTATGTGGCCCTGTATGGCTGTGACTACAGAGTGACCGAGTTACACTGCGGGAGCAGGCGAAGCACATAAAAATTTAGCGTGGCCCTGTATGGCTGTGACTACAGAGTGACCGAGTTACACTGCGGGAGCAGGCGAAGCACATAAAAATTTATCGTGGCCCTGTATGGCTGTGACTACAGAGTGACCGAGTTACACTGCGGGAGCAGGCGAAGCACATTAAAATTTATCGTGGCCCTGTATGGCTGTGACTACAGAGTGACCGAGTTACACTGCGGGAGCAGGCGAAGCACATAAAAATTTATCGTGGCCCTGTATGGCTGTGACTACAGAGTGACCGAGTTACACTGCGGGAGCAGGCGAAGCACATTAAAATTTAGCGTGGCCCTGTATGGCTGTGACTACAGAGTGACCGAGTTACACTGCGGGAGCAGGCGAAGCACATTAAAATTTATCGTGGCCCTGTATGGCTGTGACTACAGAGTGACCGAGTTACACTGCGGGAGCAGGCGAAGCACATAAAAATTTATCGTGGCCCTGTATGGCTGTGACTACAGAGTGACCGAGTTACACTGCGGGAGCAGGCGAAGCACATTAAAATTTAGCGTGGCCCTGTATGGCTGTGACTACAGAGTGACCGAGTTACACTGCGGGAGCAGGCGAAGCACATTAAAATTTAGCGTGGCCCTGTATGGCTGTGACTACAGAGTGACCGAGTTACACTGCGGGAGCAGGCGAAGCACATTAAAAATTATCGTGGCCCTGTATGGCTGTGACTACAGAGTGACCGAGTTACACTGCGGGAGCAGGCGAAGCACATTAAAATTTATCGTGGCCCTGTATGGCTGTTACTACAGAGTGACCGGTACACTGCAGGAGCAGGCGAAGCACATTAAAATTTAGGCATGGCCCTGTATGGCTGCTGACGTACAGAGTGACCGAGTTACACTGCCGGAGCAGGCGAAGCACATTAAAATTTAGCGTGGCCCTGTATGGCTGTGACTACAGAGTGACCGAGTTACACTGCGGGAGCAGGCGAAGCACATTAAAATTTATCGTGGCCCTGTATGGCTGTGACTACAGAGTGACCGAGTTACACTGCGAGAGCAGGCGAAGCACATAAAATTTATCGTGGCCCTGTATGGCTGTGACTACAGAGTGACCGAGTTACACTGCGGGAGCAGGCGAAGCACATAAAATTTAGCAGTGGCCCTGTATGGCTGTGACTACAGAGTGACCGAGTTACACTGCGGGAGCAGGCGAAGCACATTAAAATTTAGCGTGGCCCTGTATGGCTGTGACTACAGAGTGACCGAGTTACACTGCGGGAGCAGGCGAAGCACATTAAAATTTATCGTGGCCCTGTATGGCTGTGACTACAGAGTGACCGAGTTACACTGCGGGAGCAGGCGAAAGCACATTAAAATTTAGCGTGGCCCTGTATGGCTGTGACTACAGAGTGACCGAGTTACACTGCGGGAGCAGGCGAAGCACATAAAATTTATCGTGGCCCTGTATGGCTGTGACTACAGAGTGACCGAGTTACACTGCGGGAGCAGGCGAAGCACATTAAAATTTAGCGTGGCCTGTATGGCTTGTGACTACAGAGTGACCGAGTTTACACTGCGGAGCAGGCGAAGCACATTAAAATTTATCGTGGCCCTGTATGGCTGTGACTACAGAGTGACCGAGTTACACTGCGGGAGCAGGCGAAGCACATAAAAATTTATCGTGGCCCTGTATGGCTGTGACTACAGAGTGACCGAGTTACACTGCGGGAGCAGGCGAAGCACATTAAAATTTATCGTGGCCCTGTATGGCTGTGACTACAGAGTGACCGAGTTACACTGCGGGAGCAGGCGAAGCACATTAAAATTTATCGTGGCCCTGTATGGCTGTGACTACAGAGTGACCGAGTTACACTGCGGGAGCAGGCGAAGCACATTAAAATTTATCGTGGCCCTGTATGGCTGTGACTACAGAGTGACCGAGTTACACTGCGGAGCAGGCGAAGCACATAAAAATTTAGCGTGGCCCTGTATGGCTGTGACTACAGAGTGACCGAGTTACACTGCGGGAGCAGGCGAAGCACATAAAATTTATCGTGGCCCTGTATGGCTGTGACTACAGAGTGACCGAGTTACACTGCAGGAGCAGGCGAAGCACATAAAAATTTATCGTGGCCCTGTATGGCTGTGACTACAGAGTGACCGAGTTAACCTGCGGGAGCAGGCGAAGGACTTGAAATTTATTCGTGGCCCTGTATGGCTGTGCTACAGAAGTGACCCGAAGTTCACTGCGGAGCAAGCGAAGGCACATTAAATTTTATCGTGGCCCTGTATGGCTTGTGACTACAGAGTGACCGAGTTACAGTGCGGGTGCAGGCGAAGCAACTTAAAATTTATCGTGGCCCTGTATGCTGTGACTACAGAGCGACGAGTTACAGCTGTGGGAGAGCCGAAGCACATTAATTTGCATGGCCTGTAATGGCTGGTGACTAACAGAGTGACGCGAGATAACTGCGGGAGCAGGCAAAGCACAATAACAATTTAGCGTGGCCTTGAATGGCTGTGACTGACAGAGTGCTGAATTACACTGCAGGAGCAGGCGAAGCACATTAAAATTTATCGTGGCCTTTTATGGCTGTGACTACAGATTGACGGTTACCGTGGCGGGAGCAGCTAAGCACGTTAAAATTTTATCGTGGCCTGTATGGCTGTGACTAAGAGCGACCTGAGTTACACTGCGGGAGCAGGCGAAGCACATAAAAATTTAGCGTGACCCTGTATGGCTGTGACTACAGAGTGACCGAGTTACACTGCGGGAGCAGGCGAAGCACATTAAAATTTATCGTGGCCCTGTATGGCTGTGACTACAGAGTGACCGAGTTACACTGCGGGAGCAGGCGAAGCACATTAAAATTTATCGTGGCCCTGTATGGCTGTGACTACAGAGTGACCGAGTTACACTGCGGGAGCAGGCGAAGCACATTAAAATTTATCGTGGCCCTGTATGGCTGTGACTACAGAGTGACCGAGTTACACTGCGGGAGCAGGCGAAGCACATAAAAATTTAGCGTGGCCCTGTATGGCTGTGACTACAGAGTGACCGAGTTACACTGCGGGAGCAGGCGAAGCACATTAAAATTTATCGTGGCCCTGTATGGCTGTGACTACAGAGTGACCGAGTTACACTGCGGGAGCAGGCGAAGCACATTAAAATTTATCGTGGCCCTGTATGGCTGTGACTACAGAGTGACCGAGTTACACTGCGGGAGCAGGCGAAGCACATTAAAATTTATCGTGGCCCTGTATGGCTGTGACTACAGAGTGACCGAGTTACACTGCGGGAGCAGGCGAAGCACATAAAAATTTATCGTGGCCCTGTATGGCTGTGACTACAGAGTGACCGAGTTACACTGCGGGAGCAGGCGAAGCACATTAAAATTTAGCGTGGCCCTGTATGGCTGTGACTACAGAGTGACCGAGTTACACTGCGGGAGCAGGCGAAGCACATTAAAATTTATCGTGGCCCTGTATGGCTGTGACTACAGAGTGACCGAGTTACACTGCGGGAGCAGGCGAAGCACATTAAAATTTATCGTGGCCCTGTATGGCTGTGACTACAGAGTGACCGAGTTACACTGCGGGAGCAGGCGAAGCACATAAAATTTAGCGTGGCCCTGTATGGCTGTGACTACAGAGTGACCGAGTTACACTGCGGGAGCAGGCGAAGCACATTAAAATTTAGCGTGGCCCTGTATGGCTGTGACTACAGAGTGACCGAGTTACACTGCGGGAGCAGGCGAAGCACATTAAAATTTAGCGTGGCCCTGTATGGCTGTGACTACAGAGTGACCGAGTTACACTGCGGGAGCAGGCGAAGCACATTAAAATTTATCGTGGCCCTGTATGGCTGTGACTACAGAGTGACCGAGTTACACTGCGGGAGCAGGCGAAGCACATTAAAATTTATCGTGGCCCTGTATGGCTGTGACTACAGAGTGACCGAGTTACACTGCGGGAGCAGGCGAAGCACATAAAAATTTATCGTGGCCCTGTATGGCTGTGACTACAGAGTGACCGAGTTACACTGCGGGAGCAGGCGAAGCACATTAAAATTTAGCGTGGCCCTGTATGGCTGTGACTACAGAGTGACCGAGTTACACTGCGGGAGCAGGCGAAGCACATAAAATTTAGCGTGGCCCTGTATGGCTGTGACTACAGAGTGACCGAGTTACACTGCGGGAGCAGGCGAAGCACATTAAAATTTATCGTGGCCCTGTATGGCTGTGACTACAGAGTGACCGAGTTACACTGCGGGAGCAGGCGAAGCACATAAAATTTAGCGTGGCCCTGTATGGCTGTGACTACAGAGTGACCGAGTTACACTGCGGGAGCAGGCGAAGCACATAAAAATTTATCGTGGCCCTGTATGGCTGTGACTACAGAGTGACCGAGTTACACTGCGGGAGCAGGCGAAGCACATAAAATTTATCGTGGCCCTGTATGGCTGTGACTACAGAGTGACCGAGTTACACTGCGGGAGCAGGCGAAGCACATTAAAATTTATCGTGGCCCTGTATGGCTGTGACTACAGAGTGACCGAGTTACACTGCGGGAGCAGGCGAAGCACATTAAAATTTATCGTGGCCCTGTATGGCTGTGACTACAGAGTGACCGAGTTACACTGCGGGAGCAGGCGAAGCACATAAAAATTTATCGTGGCCCTGTATGGCTGTGACTACAGAGTGACCGAGTTACACTGCGGGAGCAGGCGAAGCACATAAAATTTAGCGTGGCCCTGATATGGCTGTGACTACAGAGTGACCAAGTTACACTGCGGGAGCAGGCGAAGCACATAAAAATTTAGCGTGGCCCTGTATGGCTGTGACTACCAGGAGTGACCGAGTTACAGTGCGGGAGGCAGGCGGAAAGCACATAAAATTTATCGTGGCCCGGTATGGGCTGTGACTACAGAGTGACCGATTTACACTGCGGGAGCAGGGCCGAAGCACATTAAAATTTAGCGTGGTCTGTATGGCTGTGACTACAGAGTGACCGAGGTTACATTGCGGGAGGCAGGCGAAAGCACATTAAAATTTAGCCGTGGGCCTGTGATGGCTGCTGACTACAGCAGTGACCGAGTTACACTGGCGGGAAGCAGGCGAAGGCACCATAAAATTTTAGCGTGCGCCCTGTTATGGCATGTGCCTACAGAGTGACCGAGTTTACACTGCGGGAGCAGGTGAAGCACATGAAAATTTAGCGGTGGCCCTGTATGGCTGTGGACAACAGAGTGACCCGAGTTACACTGCGGGAGCAGGCGAAGCACATTAAAATTTAGCGTGGCCCTGTATGGCTTTGACTACAGAGTGACCGAGTTACACTGCGGGAGCAGGCGAAGCACATAAAAATTTTCGTGGCCCTGTATGCTGTGACTACAGAGTGACCGAGTTACACTGCGGAGCAGGCGAAGCACATTAAAAATTTAGCGTGACCCTGTATGGCTGATGACAACAGAGTGACCGAGTTACACTGCGGGAGCAGGCGAAGCACATAAAAATTTATCGTGAGCCCTGTCATGGCTGTGACATACAGAGTGACCGAGTTACACTGCGGGGAGCAGGCGAAGCACATAAAATTTATCGTGGCCCTGTATGGCTGTGACTACAGAGTGACCGAGTTACACTGCGGAGCAGGCGAAGCACATTAAAATTTATCGTTGGCCCTGTATGGCTTGACTACAGAGTGACCGAGTTACACTGCGGGAGCAGGCGAAGCACATAAAAATTATCGTGACTCCTGTATGGCTGTGACTAACAGAGTGACCGAGTTACACTGCGGGAGCAGGCGAAGCACATAAAATTTATCGTGGCCCTGTATGGCTGTGACTACAGAGTGACCGAGTTACACTGCGGGAGCAGGCGAAGCACATTAAAAATTTATCGTGGCCCTGTATGGCTGTGACTACAGAGTGACCGAGTTACACTGCGGGAGCAGGCGAAGCACATAAAAATTTAGCGTGGCCCTGTATGGCTGTGACTACAGAGTGACCGAGTTACACTGCGGGAGCAGGCGAAGCACATAAAAAATTTATCGTGGCCCTGTATGGCTGTGACTACAGAGTGACCGAGTTACACTGCGGGAGCAGGCGAAGCACATAAAAATTTATCGTGGCCCTGTATGGCTGTGACTACAGAGTGACCGAGTTACACTGCGGGAGCAGGCGAAGCACATTAAAATTTATCGTGGCCCTGTATGGCTGTGACTACAGAGTGACCGAGTTACACTGCGGGAGCAGGCGAAGCACATAAAAATTTATCGTGGCCCTGTATGGCTGTGACTACAGAGTGACCGAGTTACACTGCGGAGCAGGCGAAGCACATAAAAATTT
>ONZH01016091.1:0-17812 GCA_900303285.1 Rhinella marina | reverse complement strand
TGCACAGACCTTTGGGACTATAAAACCGCAGTGGAGGACTGGGTCATACAGGTAATCGACCACTCTAGGCCGGGAGATCCTTCATTGGAACGGAGAAAAGGGAACTGTGATTTGGTTTTCCGTTGGGAGAGGGTCTGGCTTCATGCAGGATGATGAGGATGGAAAATAATATTTTGTGAACCGCAGGTCGGTGAAACGGCCGTACCTGCCACAACATCGGCATAGCCTGTACGTGGGAGATCAGGTGTAGTACACCCCCATGGCGTCCCTGAAAGGCCCATTTGCGACCAGGGTTACCCTCTTTTCAAAACCTCTGGTGCCTACAACGGAACCAGAAGTGTGGTCGGATGAACCACCAGGTCCAGGATGCTTTCGCTGCCTGCAGGAGTTCCCAAATGGCGTCCTCCGGTTCACGGAAAAGCCACAGCCTCAGCCTCTGATTCCTGGACCGCCAGCACCACCACCACAGTCCTTATAGCTGAGTCAGCTGACCACGTTATCGTTCATCTTCCAATCCACGGTGGTCCACCAATACCAGCTGCCGTGGAAGATGAAGCCAGCAGCAGCTGGGGAAGCTGGGGCTTCTTTCCTGGATGCAACCTTTCCGGGAACCGCTGCAGCCGGAAGTCCTTACCTGCAGATACAATTTCTCTCCTTTTTTAAATTCATTCCTGGTATTGGCTTCCAAAAATGCATCAGGAAATCTTATATTGGAAACTCAAAGAAGCCATACAGCAAAATTAAGATGTATGGGTAGAAAACTTCCTTCAAAAACACTGTAAACCTTGAGTATGGCCTCTTTCACATAAGCGTATTTGCAATCCATATATGGCCTGGATTTTATGTACCAGAATCCACTTCTAAAGTTAAAGGGTTTGGACACTTTCTGGCTACTGTTGACCAATGTGTCTATAAGATGATATGGCACTTACTAATATAGCCTTGGTTAAAATTCTGCACCATTTTCTATATTTCATAAGGTTTGCCCCCTTGTTTGCCAAGTCTTTTGTGCTGTCCACACAGAGGTCTTGTCAATAAAATGGCCGCTGATGTAGGGTCATGTGACCAAGCAAATCACCTCCTTGTGATGGCTCGTGTATTCAGATATACGACACCTGCCATCTGCACTTGCTTTGTTGGGAGTTCAGTGCAGGTGCAGTATGTTTGAATGGAGGAGACATTTCTCCCAAAGAAAACAAAAATGAAAAAACAGTCTAATAAAGTTTCTTTTTTCTGAAAACCCTACAAATATTAAAAATAATAAAACATTTCCCAATTTGTATTTCTGAATGCGTATCAGAGCGTACAAACTTTTTCAAAATATTAAAAGTATCACGGTATTTACCTTGCATGATGAACACTGTAAATTAAAAAAAAAAACAATTCCAGAATTGTTTCTAGGTTCACAGCCTCCCCCCAAAAAATTAAATATAAAAAATGTCAAAAAGTCACAGGAACCCCAAAATGATACAAAAAATACTACAGCTACATCTGATTGGCAGGGTCATGTTCATGCGTAGTCATCTTGCCTGGCCCTGTCAGTCAAGAAGGAAAAGAACCACAAAAATCTTGCCTAAAAACTGCCTAAATTTTGCCTAGGCTTGTCTAAAGTATACAACTCCTTTAAAAAGTTCTTAAAGGCATATTATGGATTCATAAATTCTATTATTTTCATCATGTAAATTGTATTTTCTGATTTTCAGAAAGAATGCTGTATTTTTCTGGAGGAAGAAAGAAGTTTGGCTGTAAGAACACAACATGGAGGCTATATTTGCTTCTACTGCTTTGTACTGCATGTTTTGGAGAAGACCTTGACCTTACAAAATGTCGCCTAGAACCTCCAAACCGATTTGACTGCGCTCCAGAAAAGACTTTAAATCAAGATGAATGTGAAGTGCGTGGGTGCTGTTATATTAAAGAACCAGAACCTGAACAACCCTCATGTTTTTTCCCTGTCAACTACCCAAGCTACAAAGCAGTCAACTTTACCCACACCGCAAATGGATATTCTTTAACACTTGTACGCACTGCCAAAACTTTCATGCCTAACGATTTAATGCTTCTGCAGATTGATATTTTCTTCGAGACAGATGACAGAATGCATTTTACTGTAAGTATTTTATGATGTCTGGAATTACTATTGAGACACACATAAATCAAACTCTGTATTGGAAACCAATATTTTATTACATCATGTTGATATTTAACCTTGTTGCTACCAGCGCCGTACATGTACAGATCTGGAGTGATGGGTAAACATGGCGCTGGCTCGCACGTGCAGCAGGCACCATGGCCGGAGGGTCTCCGCTGCAGCGGTAATTAAAGCCTTTAGATGCCTTGATCAAGTGTGATTACGTCATCTAAGGCCTCTTTCACACGAACGTTGTTTTTGCGGGCTCCGATCCGCATTTTTCACATGAAAAATGCGGACCCATTCATTTCTATGGGCCCGCAAAAAATGCGGACAGCACACCGTGTGCTGTCCGCATCCATTGCTCCGTTCCGTGGCCCGCAAAAAAAAATAGAGCATGTCCTATTCTTGTCCCTTTTGCGGACAAGGATAGGCAATGTTACAGTGGATCCGCAAAAAATACGGATGCCATACGGACGCCATCCGTTTTTTTTGCGGATCCGCAATTTGCGGACCGCAAAACACAACGTTCGTGTGAAAGAGGCCTAAAGGCTAAAAAATGTGGAAGCTTGTGTTTTCGGGCTAGTTAGCGTCATCCTCTGTGGCCAATGAAGATTCCATTAATTGGTTTCAATACGCTGGGTCTCTCTGAAGGGGCCCAGGGTATTGGAGCTGCAATTCTTATTTTGGCCAGCAGGTGGGCAGGCCAACATATGAAATGAGCAATTCTAGTACCATTATGGACCTATATGAAACATAATGGTACAGAATTAAAAAAAAGTGAGTCTTGTAGCCTATAACATGAGCTACAAAACCATAAATAAGTAAAAAAAAATGCAAAAAATATATAAAGAATTTAAAAAATATAAACATTTAAATCACTCCCCTTTCTGTAAAATTAAAAAAATACATAAATAACAAAAAATATGAACATCATGGGCATCATTGCGTTTGAAAGCGCCGGTACTATTAAAATATTTTTATGGTGAATGGCGTAACGGAAAAAATGGTCAAAATGGCTGATTCAAAATTGGCTGATTTTTCAGCTCTTCCGTTAACCAAAAAAAGGGATAAAATGTGATCAAAAAATCACACACACTTCATGATAAATAGTATCAATAAAAACTACAGATCATCCCGCAAAAAATGAGCTCCTACACAGCTCAGTAGATATAACTATAAATTATGGGGTCAGAATATGGTGATGTAAAAAAATTTTTTTTCAAAGTTTTAATTTATTTTTACACTATTTAGACATAAAAAACCTAGACTGTACATATGTGGTATTATTGTAATTGTACTGACCCAGAGAATAAAGGGCATGGTTCAGTTTTGCCGCAAAAGGAACACCATAGAGACAAAACCCGTAAAACGGTGGAAGAATTGCATATTTTTTTCCAATTCCCTACCATTGAGATTTTTTTCCCGCTTCCCACTACATTGTATGCCATATTAAATGGTGGCATTAGAAAGCACAACTTGTCCCGCAAAAAATAAGCCCTCATACAGCTATGTGAACGGAAAAATAAAAAAGTTATGGCTCAAGGAAGATAGGGAAGAAAAATGAAAACGCCAAAATGAAAAAGCCTCTGGTATATAAGGTGTTAAGGGGTCTTCCAAAATTGGTGACCTATCCTAATTAAATGGGACTCAGCTTGCAGCATATTTTCTTGCCACTACACAGTGTATGGAGCTATGCTAGTTCTGGAGCGCTACAGTTCCTCCTATTGGTGCCGGGATTTGGGCCCCCACTGATGTGATCTTGAGGACCTATCCTAAGGATAGATCATGAATATCTAAATGTTGGAAAACCCCTTTAAAGCTATATTCATTTCTTATTTTCCTCCTCCTAGTTGGGTCTTATAGTCCTGTGCATCTTATAGTCCAAAAAATACAGTAAACTAATAGCATACAAACAATTCTACTATTCATGTCCTTTACTGAGCAAATTTAGTAAACATTCAAAGTGCAGGGAAAAAAGTAAGTGGACCTTTGAGTTTAGGAAACTATAGATCACCCTTTAAAAGCAATCACCTTCCTGTAGCTGAGATTTGCACAATGTTGAGGAGGAATTTGGACTATTCCTCCCTGCAAATGTAACTCTCCTCTAGAAGTACTACATCTAGACAGTAAAATATAGCACCATATAGAGCGCCAAATGGTAGCCCATGCTCCTTGAGTTGCTATACAGTCTTGTACATTTGGCTTTGCCGTGTGCACAAAGCCTTATTCACACAGAATTAAAAACACATAGACCTTTTGATAATTAAGAAAGTAACCATGTGATTTATTGGGTTGGGTTTGGGATGCCGAAAAATAAGCCAAATTCCAGATTTCCTAAAGGCGAATACTCAGATTGTTAACGGGCCATAAACCTAAACTGTCTCCTGAGTATTCACAGTTTAACTATAGATATATTTTTAAGATATCAAACTAATATTTGTATGCTCATACACTTAAACTTTTCCTTTTTTTTGTCTGTAGATTAAGGATCCTGCTAAAAAACGCTATGAAGTTCCTATTGAAAAACTGGGGTCGCGGGTTAAAAGTCTACCTACTAATATGCAGTACGATGTCAAAGTCATCGCTGATCCTTTTGGCTTGAGCATCAGTCGGAAGAGTAATGGGCAAATCTTGTGAGTTATCTTTGCTTTACTGACCTATTGTCTGTTGTGAATATTCTCTACAAGACATATAACAGACATACAAAATCAAGAGAGTATGGAAAATCTATAAATTTGTTGCAAAAGTTTTACAAAGCAGAAATGTATAATACGTTAAATAACAATTTGAAAGAATGCAGAAATTTTAGACACCATGGAGAACATTTATTAAAGCTTTTACTCCACTATTTTAGCATAAAAAAAGTTGTAAATTGTGGTGCACACCAAATTTGAGCAAAAATGTGCAACTTTTTTGCTTCAAAAAAGAAAATTCGTTGCTGCCAATATAATACTGGTATTGACAAATCCCATTGACAAGTAGAATGGTAACATAACAGGGCAATGGCGCAAAACTGAATTTTTATCTCCTGAAGGATACAAGTATTAACCAAAAACAGACATGAGAGGGGACAGGTCCTTTTTAAGGAAACATGAGTGATCAAACAAAACACTTTGTATATTTTGCGGGCTCCGAGCCACATATTTTGCGAATAGGATGTGGACCCATTCATTTTAATGGGTCAACAAAAAAATACTGACAGCACACTGTGTGCTGTCCGCATCGTACGTCCGTGCCATAGCCCCGCAAAAAAAATAGAACATGTCCTATTCTTGTCCGTTTTGCGGACAAGGATAGGCATTGTTACAGTGGATCCGCAAAAAAAAGGATGCCATATGGACGTCATCCGTTTTTTTTGCAGATCCGCAATTTGCGGACAGCAAAACACAACGATCGTGTGAAAGAAGCCTTATACATCACAAACTAACAGAGCAGACCACAGTAATGATTGACGTTCTGAAGGGGCACTTGTAAATAGCCTAAGTAAAGATGTCCTTTATTGGTCATCCAGCAGGAGGTAAATAAGGACAGTGCATGCAGTAATAATGGCCAACGTTCTGGTCACAGCTTGTGGTGGGTTATGGAAGGCAACTGATGGCTGCCGAAACGTTGGTCATTATTACTCTGTGGATTGACCTTATATTCTTCCTGCTGGGTCACCAATAAATAATGTCTTCATTTGAGATACTTGCCAGTACCTTGGTTTTCATCAAAATACTTACCCTACCACAGTTCACCCATCACATTCCAGAGTGCCGGCCATCTTTATTTATTAGGCTTGCAGTTTTTTTGTGATAGTGAATGAGGTCTTTTATTTTCTCATGTGGCAAAGCTGACCATTCCTCTTGTCAAAAAGTTTCTTAAAATTGTATGTAGGAGACTGTGATGACAACTTCACAACCTTCACTTTCTTCTAACATCTTGACCTCAACTTGTCAATAAATCCTAAGGTCCGCAATTCTTTTAGTTTCATAATCTCTAGAACCTTTTTCTATAAATGACCAGCAAGACGTGGAACAGCAGACCAAATTATTGCTGCCACCAATGGCTGTATTCTATTTCATGGGGAATTCATTTCAGATTGTAAACTCTGTCCAAAGAGCTTTCCTAAAACAAAGGAAACGTTTTATGAGTACCCAAGCCCTGTGATCACAATTGTTAATATTTGACAGATAGTTTTTCCTAAGGAAGAGGGCAAGCATTGTCCTCACAGGTTTTACCATTAACTACAGATAGCAACATGCTAAAATTAATATTTTAAAGGGCTTGTGCCAAGTTTTGAAGTTATCCCTTATCCACAGGACAGGGGACAACTGATCAGAGGGGGTTTGACCGTTTGGACCTCCACTGATCCTGAGAATGGGGGTCTTGTCCCTCTCAATGTGATTAGGTCCATTATTAAAGGGAGTTTTTCAACTATATAACTAACAGAACTCCCCCACAGAAGATTGCACACACATCCCAGACATACCTGTGTGCACTATGTGTCTGTATTACATGTCCAGGAAAAAGCACTTTTATTCTGCAGGGAAAACAGCTCTCAAGTGCCCAGCTGAAAGTGAAAGTAAAACAGCTTTCTTTCCCGGGATGTGTAGACAATCTTCTATGGGGCAGTGCTCTTAGTTATATTGGTGAAAAACAGATGAAAGACTCCCTTTAAGGTAGGTATTATTAATAAGTACTGATATCTAGGTAGACCTAGTGTAAGGCTGTGTTCACATGACAGAATTTCATGTGAATTTCAGCGCATATATGACCATGTGTATAGCCACTGGTCCTACAACATATATAAAAATGCACATTATACCCATAGTCTACAACTTCAGCAAAACAGTCTATACAGAAATGACAAGACATCTACACCTGTTAACCCCAGCGAGGTCATGATTGGTTTACGTGTTAAGGACCTGGTCTGGGGTCTGATATTTTAGATATCTGGTCTGGGTCAGATAATTGAGGGTTCTGGTGTCTAATAATTTAAGCACCTGGTGGTAGGTTGATAATATGGGGGTCTGGTATGGAATATGATAATTGAGGGGTTTTGGTTTTGATAATTTAGGGGTTGTTCTCAGTTCTGATAGTTAAGGGGTCTGGTCTCTGATAATTTAGGAGTCTGGTTGGGGGTTTGATAATGTAAGAGTCAAGGGTCTGATAATTTAATGGTTTGTGATCTGATAATAAAGTGGTTGGGAGTTATAATTTAGGGGGTTTAATAACTTTGGGATGAGAAAATTGAGGGGTCTGGGATCTGATAATTTAAAGGGGTTGCCTTTATTTATATTGATGACCTATCCTCAGAATAGGTCACCAATATCAGATTGGCGGGGGTCCAACTCCCGCCACACACGCCGATCAGCTATTTGAAGAGGAAGCAGCACTCGTATGAGTGCTGCCTTCGCTTTATTGTTTACCTGCTCGCCATCACAACCAAGCAGTGAGCAGGTGTAATTTCAACTCCGCTCTCATACGAGCACTGCTTTCTCTTCAAACAGCTGACACCCGGCACCCTGCCGAACCGATATTGATGACCTATTCTGAAGATGATGGAAGGATAATTATCCTGAAGGGGATAGAAAGATAATTATCCGAATAGGATAGGAGGATAATTATCCTAATAGGATAGAAGGATAATTATCCTAATTATAGTTATTGGGCAGAAGGATAGGTCATGGATATAAATAAAGTGGACAACCCCTTTAAGGGTACTGGATCTGGGGTCTGTCAATTTAGGCATCTGAAAATAAAGGGATCTGATAATTTAGGGGTCTGGTCTGAAGTCTGATGAAATCAGGTGTCTGGTCTACGGTCTGTTCATTTTGTTAATTTTATGGAAATTAGACCAAGAGTGCAGTGGAGTGCAATGTGCCGATTTTTCCGCGGAACTGGGTGTATCTTATGTACTTCTGCTGAATGCAGGCCCTGTTCTCTGTTACTTTTCAGGGGGGATCACTCCTGTTTACATTACAAGACGGCTGTAAAACCTTTCATACCATACGTTATATATCACAGACCTAATACACTCCTTCCAGCTAGGCCGGCATGTGGACTAAATTTATGTTTGTAGTTTGCATCCATTTTATATGATGCGCACTACGACAAAATATGTTGGTGCTATAAAATGAAGGATAAAAATAATCAAAACTATCATTAGTCTAAAGTGAATAAACAGATTAGGTCGTCTGGGTGGAGCGTCTAAACCATATTACGGTAATTGTCTTCTTTAGTTATGCAGCACTTAATTATTGGGCAGATGCAATTAAGTAGGAAGTAATAATTAAAAAGTACGCTTTTGTTTATCTTTAGACATTTTATTGTCAAGGACCAGAGAACTCTGCTACAGACATGGTGGACTGCATGATGACTCAGGCGTCTGTGGTTCAAATTTGCATGGAGTTACTCTGTTCCAAGAACATGCCTGACTAACTGGCTTCCATTATGTATAATTAAAATATGTGTCTACGATTCTCATAACAACTTTTAGCTTGGGCCAGATACAAGGCAGGTGCCTCTTGGTCTCCACCACCTTGAAGACCAACTAGAGGACCTCACGAGGCAGGCCAGTTCTTCTGATCTTCTCTGCTCAAAATGTTCTAGATACTAGTCATATGGGTTGTGTATCTACACTATCCTTATGTGAAGTCTAGCCACCTATCAAGTGTTGGTGCCACTTGGAAATGGTCGAAGACCTGGAAACACAATGTGGTGCAATTCACTGCACACAAAAAGTAATTCAAAGTTGATGCTTAAATACATGTAAATTTATTCTGGCCAAGAGAAAAACAACAAGGAATTCGTTCACTTGCAAATTGGAATAAATTTGCAGTTTTTTCAGCATTAACCTTGAATGACTTTTTGTTTGTTGCGGATTCTACTACATAGTCTAGAGATTACTCACTTCATGGACCTCCTCCTCTCTTGAAAAGGTGGCTTCAGGTCCCAGAAGTGGAATGGGAGCCACCGTCGACCTTAAAGGGCCACTAAACCCTGAAAAACAAGAAAAAAGAAGCATTACCTGCTAAGTAAAGTTTGCCTTCAGTTCTTTCTGTATGGAAATCTGCAAACTGATGCAGAAAACAGTATTCTGCAATCAGAGAAGTGCCTCACTCCTCCCTGCCTCTCCATCTTTGGCTGGGGACTGGCTCTTAAGGCGGGACTTAATATTGCACTCACTTTAATAGACACACAGAGCACTGTGAAAGAGATGGAAGCTGCAAAAATTCAGCGGCCCCACTTTCCCCCTATGTATGTGTGAAAGGATACTAGACAGTATCAGTCCACCTACACTACTGACAGTGTTACTCTGCTTTCCAAGGTGCCTTTATCGTCAACAGGGATTTCTGGAACCTGAAAGGCTAAATCTTCCCAGCAATGGCACTATTTGGGATTAAGGAGAAACATTTAGGTAGACTTATTGTTTAGCAGTCCCCATAATTTATTTATTTTACTTGCATAGCGGCAGCACAACACTCTACAGGCATTAACATCATTAATTTGTTCCCCGGTTTTCCTGAGACCCTGAATAACAAATCTGTCTAAGGCTACTTTCACACTAGCGTTTTATAATTCCGGTATTGAGCTCCGTCATAGGGGCTCAATACCGGAATAAAACGCTTCAGTTTTGTTCCCATTCATTGTCAATGGGGACAAAACTGAACTGAAGACAACGGAATGCTCCTGAAAGCATTCCGTTCCGTCTTCAGACCGGAGAACAAAACAACAAGCATGCTGCGGTTTGCTCTCCGGTCCAGGCATCCGCACCAAGACGGATCTGGAATGACCCCCAATGCAAGTCAATGGGGGCGGATCCGTCTGGTGTGACCACAATGGTAACCGGATCCGTCCTCCATTGACTTTCAATGGAGTTCATGACGGATCCGGCTACACATACACACAATACACACATACAGACATAGACATACACATAAACATACACACACATATAGACATACAAATACACATACATACTTACATGCTCCCCGGCAGGTCTTCAGAGCGGCGTAGGGACAGGTCAGCGCGCACAGATGATGATTCCACCAGGCGCCCAGCAGAGGGCGCTGTGGGGAATCTTCACCTGTGCGTGCCATCCTGCTCCTCCGGCGCTCTGAAGACCTGCCGGGAGCATGTAAGTATGTATGTGTATTTGTTTGTCTATATGTGTGCGTGTGTGTATGTATGTACTGTGTGACATGTGTGGGGCCGGAGCACGGTTCCGGCTCCACGCATGTCGCTGCGGCAGACTTGATCCGGCAGCACCCTTCACCTGCCGGATCAGGCCTGCCGCTAATGTGAAAGTAGCCTAACTATGCTACAGTATGGAGGATTTGTCACTGGTATTCTTCTAGCAAATCCAGCTATGTATTCTACAATACTGGGGATTTACCAATTCATAAACAGGCTGATTTCGCATTCATTAGTCTGGGAAAGCTGGGTAACGACCTCTGTGGGGCAGTGATGGGGGAATATTGGTTATATAAAATGCACATAATGTCTCCCTGATATGCTGTGTGTATATATCACATGGTACCAGGGCAATATAATCTGCTGTTATAAATGCAGCTGCATAGTGTTGTCACCCCACTTTTGAGATACAGGGGTTACAAATCAGTCTGTTTGCAGATATTAAACCTCTCATCAGCCGACAGCACATGTGAAGCCTTATCTCTGATCTCCTGACCTCATACGCACTCATAGCTAAACTCTTATCAAATGGATAAGAATATGGCCTAAATAAGTGTATATAAGGGCAGGAGGTCATCGATAAGGCTTCACATGAGCCGTCAGCTGATGAGGCTGAGAAATGATACTCTGTAAACAAACTAATTTGTAATCCCTGTATCGCAAAAACGGCAGAACATATTTAATAAAGACTACTTGAAAAATGATTTTTATCCCAAAATGAGCAAAATGATATCATAAACAAATTGCCCCGAATGTGTCCATACCCTATAAAGGGGTATTCTAGTTATAGAAAGTTATCCTCTATCAGATCGATGGAGGTCCTACTGCTGGGACCCCTTGTCACAAGAATGGGGGCTCCGTACCGTGTGGAGCCCTCCTGAAATGGACAGGGCAGCTGGGTAGAAAAGTACAATACCACTCCATTCATTTCTATGGCAGCAATGTACTTGGCTATCTCTGGCGTTACCATAGAAATTAATGGAGCAGTGGTGCATTTTTCCGACCAGCCGCTCCAGTTTTTTCAGGGTGGTTCCACGGGGTACGGGGCCCCGTTCTCATCATTGGGAGGGTGCCAGTGGTAGAACCCCACCGGGATGTAACTTTGAGCCATTGAGGAAGGAGGTAGGATGGTGGTGATCTTATGTCAGCTTTTGAAACTGATTCTGGATGCATTGTACATGGACATTGTTGCACCAGTTTCTATTCTCAATATCACCCAGATTTATATGAACAAGGAATATTTGGGCAAATCAAGACCCATCATCACGGGTAGAGCACAACTGTATTATGTGAGCCCTCTTTTTCAATAATATGTTGTGAGACAGCTGTGGGTCTTCTTGTGGGGAAATCAGAGAGCATGTGCCTGAAGCAGGAACCGGGCAGTTCAGTGAGGGACTTTCACACAGAAATAAGCATGGAGAGCTGCTTCCAAGATGAGGTGGTTGTTGCCTCTGCACACAGCGCAACACATGGAGCCAAAGCAGGAGCGTGATCTCCTCACTGGACCTACCTTATCCGTCAGCAGGGAACCCGTGGGGGGGTGGTGATGACTTGTGGAGTGATTCAGCCACCAGCTTTAGTACTGAAGCAGGTGGGGATTGCACGTGTACTGTTCCTTTCTCTCCCATGGAGTGCATGGGGCATAGGAACCACTGGCGGCCTCAATGGTAGTGCTGATGAAGGAGAAGCCAGGATACCTAACTTAGGATCTTCCCATGCCAGCATACAAGCCTGCCTCCAGAGAGAGTTACTGATGGGTGAAATAGTGGTCAATTTCTCCTTAGCATTTCTTACTTGTTTTCTTCATTTTGGTGAGTAGATCAGGGATGCACATCCTCACACTACTATAGCTGGCCAACCTGACCTCCATCTGGTTGCCTAAGGATACATCATGTTAATAATTGCTGCACATCTGGCTGCAAATCAAAGGCAAAACCTACATGTGTTAATGCAGATTTTGCCAAAACATCAGTAGTGATAAGAATTTTATTGGGAGGAGTCTGACCGCTTGGACGTCAGTGATCCTGAAAAATAAGGATCCTTGAGTCCTCTCTTTGAATGGAGAGGTAGTATGCATGTCAGTCCACTGCTTCATTTATGGTGCATATTTTATACCCCCATCCCATGCTCCTGAAAAGAATGTAGAATAATGAAAAATGGAAAAGCATTGGATTAGCTCCATGAAATTGCAGGACTATCAACATTACAGTGTTCATTGTCAGGTGTCAGAGTCAACTATCACACTGACATTCTTCTGATACTTGACTATGATATCTGACCATGTCCTAAAATGAACACTGTGTATCATGCAGATTTTCTGGTCAGTTTGCAGCAGAAATCCACAACTTTCTAATGAAAATCCATGCCTTATATTCGTGGTCTAAGACATGATTATTCAAATTTAAGAATTTATTTTCTGATTTAAAAAATCTTATGTTATAACAAATTCATTTCTTTTCCTTACTTTAGGTTAGACACTACTGTGGCTCCATTACTGTTTGCAGACCAGTTTATTCAGATGTCCACCCATCTTTCTTCAAAATATATATATGGTCTGGGTGAACATCTTACATCAATTAACCTGGATCTTAACTGGAAAACCTTAACATATTGGAACAGAGACTTAATACCTCGGGTAAGGAGGGTGGTTCTATACCTAGGCCAACAATTATTGAACACAACAAAAGCCACTAAAAGTCAAGATAACATCTTGTGTAACTGTTCATTTAATATGCCATGATATATAGTAAAATGAGCTTAAAGGGGTTATCCCACGAATAATGTAAAAAATGAAGATCAGACATCATATAGTACATGACAATCTCTTTTCAACAAAGTTAGAACCAGCCCTGTACCTCACATGGATCCCGAGATCCCCACATTCATTGCTCTGCTAGATTTATATCAAGCTGGCAGCTCAAGGGGAGTGTCTTTTCTGCTGCAGCTCAGGGGGCGTGTCACAGCTCTCCCTATCACAGCTCAGGAGACAGTTAAAAGTTGAAACTGAGCATGTGTGGCCATCTCAGTGAATAGCTCAAAGAAATAAGAACTTAATGAGGACCTTTCACCACTCCTGACATGCCTGTTTTAATAGCTCCATGCATTCCACATGTACTAACAATTCTGGAACATCTATTCTTATGTCTCTATGTTGTGCCATTCCTTTATTATTTCTACTAGAAGTTATATGCGAATTGCTATTTGTCTTCCGTAAGGGTACAGAGGGGAGGTAACCAGTTGGGGGTGTGTAGACAGACTCTAGCCAATCAGTGCTGTCATGTTCAGACTGTGCAGATACACCCCCCCAACTGGTTACCTCCCCTCTGTTCCTTTACTTAAGACAAATAGCAATTCATTCATAACTTCTAGTGTAAATAATAAAGGAATGGCACAACATACAGACATAAGAATAGATGATCCAGAATTGTTATTACATGGGGAATGCATGAAGCTATTAAAACAGTAATGTCAGGAGAGGTGAAAGGTCCTCTTTAATGGTCCTATACAGATACATTTGATTGAATAACTCAGTAGCTATACACAATTACATGCAATTACAAAAGTATTCAGATCCTGGTGATGGTTTGAAAACTGTAGAATATTTTTCATGGGACAACCCCTTTAATATGTATTTCAGTGAAATATATTTTAAACAGGTTGTGGTTACATATATTATGCCCAAATAATGGTTATTTGTGCTATAATATGTATATAATAAATGCATAAATACGAGAAGAAGAGACACTTCAGACTTATTCAGCCACGTCATTGGGGTAATGTTTCAGCTCCACCATGGAGCCATTTGACAGCTCTCTTAGCTGAGTGGAGCAGGGAGAAGCAGGAGCAGCTCTGCTCAGCTAGTCCTGGCGCTCCCTAGAACAGCTCAGGGGGCGTGTCTCAGCTCTGCCTATCACAGCTCAGGAGGTGTGTCTCAGCTCTCCCTATCACAGCTCAGGAGGCAGTTGAAGCATGACACTGAGCATGTGCGGCCATCTAAGGGAGAAGGTCAAAGAAATAAAAAAGAAAACAAACAGCATGTGGCGCTATGCAGATACATTTTATTGAATAACTCAGTGGCTATGCTAACTTTTTAATTACATGCAATTACAAAAGTTGAATGGGTCTGTATCTGTCTGCGGAATCTGTGCGGAAGTGTCCCCTTGCATTGGGGACTGCAAATTGTGGTCCCCAATACATGGAACGGCCAATCAAAACGACCATGTGCATAAGCCCATCAGTTACTGTGAGCCAAAAACCAGGTGTGGGTCAAAAACACAGAACAGGTGAATCTACAGTATGTCCATTATACCTTATCTCTGAGTAGACTTTAGTACTGGTTTTGGTTCACAATCACTGATGGAAATAACTGATCAAATAACTGAAGTGTGAACTCAGCTTTAGTTGTATTTATATTTTATCATTTTTGTATGTGATTGACAATTTCTCCGGTTCTCACACTTCTAGGAAGATGCCAACCTCTATGGCACTCATCCTTTTCTATGTTGCAATGGAAAATGATGGGTTAGCTCATGGTGTGTTTCTGCTTAACAGCAATGCCATGGGTAAGTGTGTAATGTGTGAAGAGAAGAATTTCATGATCAAATATTGTAGTGAAATTCTATATACACGGTATATAATATGATACATAAAATAATACTTATTACTATACCTCTAGATATCATACTACAGCCTGCTCCTGCCTTGACCTGGAGAACTACAGGAGGGATTTTGGATTTTTATATGTCTTTTTGGGTCCTGAACCTCAAACAGTTCTCAAGCAATACCAGGAGGTGGTTGGTAAGAACATGTATACTGTAAATGAAATTAAAAGTGTGGTAGGTATCTGTTTTAATCCTGCAGTTATTAGCCTACACTACTCAAAGTGTACGACCACATGGTCAGGTTTCCTGTTGCAGTTTTGGAAGTCAAAACCAGGAGAAAATTAAAAAAAGACGAGACGCTGCATCTGTCCTTTATACTTGATCTCCTTTTATGATCTACTCCTGGCTTTGCAAAAATCTGACTGTTGGGCATACCCAAAGGCCCCTACTTTCAAACCCAGCACCATGTTAATAACCGATCTCTGTGTCCTGTCCGTCATGTAGCAGCACTGTTGTCAGGGTTGCCTCACCTACATTTACTACCTCTTGGGTAAGGGCATTGCACAACTTAAAGTGACCCTCTGGTTCTGAATGATATAACTGAGGAGTGCAAGCTTAAAGAGCCAATGCCTTCCTTTTTCTTCATTCTGTTGTGGATCTTCCTACTGTATTCCTTGCTCCCATCTGCTTTCACCTAAAATGCACAGTGTGCTTCGATACTCTTAGATAATCGCGCACGACAGGGGCAGAAGAAGAAATCTCAGACTAGCCCAATGTGTGTACGGTAGTCTGGATAGTTGGCACTTTGCTTAAATAGAGGAAGCTATTGTGTTGAGAGAGGACTTCTACTCTCCATGGGTTTCTTCAGACATTCCAAAAAAAGGCTACTTGGCTTTCAGTTGGACTGACTGTGGAATATGAGCTCCACATGGTAGAGGTAGTAGTTGCATATGCTAAACATTATGCATAGTGAGGAATAAATAAAATAATCTATGTTCTATTTTTTTTTATTTTTATTTTAGGCTTCCCTTTATGCCTCCATATTGGGGCCTTGGATTTCACCTCTCTGCCGCTGGGGTACGCCAGCTCCGACATGACACCGAGAAGCTGTGAAAAAATGAAGGAAGCTAAAATTCCTCTGGTAACAAAATCGAACCATTGTGTTCTTTCATACTACACACGTGTCCCAAATCGCACAAATTTTGGCCAGTCTCTGGCCATTATCTGTGCAATATGCACGAGCCTGACATCCAGGCTCATCTTGGGTAATAGTAGATGAGTTCTTTTATTACATAATGCCAAAACTAACGGTTGTAGCATTTTTAGAAAGCCAAACCCCAGATGCATAAGGACATGCTGATACTTACAGGTTCCCTTTAATACTGATTACCTTACTACCAGGGCCTCAGCTAAAGGCTATTGGGCCCTGTTGCAAGAGTTTAGCTTGGGCCCCTCTTCACTCAGTGCTTTGTGGCCAGAGGGCAGGGAAGCACATATCCCCCATGCTGCTTAAGGCAAAAAAATTGAAATAAGCACCCCTACCCCCCATGTCAAATTCTTGACCTAACCCCTTCCTTCCAGCCAGAGATGTAACTTGACCAGCATGCACCTTCTATAATACCAGTGTCTTCTTATGCGGCACAAGGGTCTTTGGGCCCCCTCAGGGGGCTACCTCTACACTCCCTATAGCTACGACCCTGCTTACTACATAGCACTATAGAGTATTAGAAGTTTTCTGAGGATTGCCCTAGGTTTTTAAAACTACAAATAGAAGATGCCATGTGCTTGTGCAGCCCAGGTTGCCCATTATATTGAAGGCATAGAGGTGGGGATCCTTTGAGTAGGATCCAGATGTTCAGTAACAAGAACTTGACAAGATGAGCATGAGGATTAGAATTGGAAAAATATAAAAAAAATGTAAATGGGGTTCAAGCATGAAACACATGCAGAGCCAAAACCAGGGATCATTCAGACTTGAACGTAACTATAGCAGAAACTAATTACAGGACCAGTAACCATGACCCATGCTTTAGATGAAGGATCACGCTGAGACAGGAATCTTATTCGGGGGATCTGTACTTAGCTATGGGGTCTGTTCAGATGAAGGTAAATATGGTAATCCTTCTGCTACAAAGAGCAGGAGGAATGTAGGCTATTACTTTTACTAGAGAACCAGTATATCATCATTCTGCAATCAGGTCTGTTCTGTACTTAATATGCAGGTATCTGTTCAATATCTCCTAGGAGGTGCAATGGAATGACATTGATTATATGCACGAAAACCTAGATTTCACTTATGACCCAGACCGCTTTGGAGATATGCCAGAAATGGTGAATGAGTTTCATCAAGATGGAATGAAGTACATCTTAATTGTGGTAAGCACTGCATTCTTGGAAATATCAGATAAGCTGAAAATTCCATGGAAGGCCAATATAATCTATGTACAGTATATGCTTGGAAGGCTATGAGAAAGAAAACTAAAAAAAAAAAAAAATCTTTTACTGTAAATTCAACCTGCTCACCCACTCACAAGGTTCTTTATGGGGACCCTGTCTCAGAGAGATGGACGATGAGTCTTGCAGGTAAAAAGTTGCCCAGAGTTCACTAAGCAGAGCTGTCTAAGCAGGGTACCATGAAACTCTTGGGGGCTTTCTCCTTGTGGAGACGCCACTTGGTGTGAGAGTTTTATAGGCAATGCTCCCTGGGAAAAGGTATGCAAATGAGTTCTTCTATAGAAGGAAGAAAACGGCATCTCTAATGTCACCTATAATTAGATACTATGGGCAGAACTACACCTATAGCAGCCATAGCACTTGCTGTGGGGCCCGGAGGTTGGGCGGACCCAATCAGGTACAAGAACATTTATCTTTTTTGTGGGAATAACAATATAGTGTTTTT
>ONZH01016090.1:0-28841 GCA_900303285.1 Rhinella marina | reverse complement strand
TGTCGTGGGGCGGGGATAGGACAGCAGTGCCAGCATGGGCAGTGGTGTCACCCGCAGGCGGTGATGGACCTTTGTTGCACCTAGTTGGGTGCTTTACTAACATGTGATGGGCATGTGCCTTGCCCATCTTGGTCTGGATCAGCACAATTGTCTTGAGGGTCACCACCAGGCTGTTGCCCAGAATTTGGCATAATGGTACGATTAGGCAGCGTCAGAGGCATCCATGCATGCTGCCCCTGCTGTTTCCTGTCCATTTCCGTGGTGTTTCCATCATTTTCTGAGGTTTTCAGGTTTTCACGCAACCTTCCCTATGCAGAGCTCTGGTCCCCTGCAAAAAATGCTCGAGTCTCCCATTGACTGCAATAGGGTTCGTTATTCGAAACGAGCACCCGAGCATCAGGAAAAATTTGACTCGAATAACGAGCACCCGAGCATTTTAGTGCTCGCTCATCTCTAGTTGTGACGCATCTGGCTGCACCAAAATAGGGGCAGAAGAGAAGCACTCCTCACAACGGAAAAGGCTTGCAATGCTGCATCAGACCACACTGAGACATCCGTCCCTTTCCTAGCCATGTCAGTTAAGGGTTTAACTATTGTAGAATAGTTCTTAATAAACTTTCGGTAATAGTTGGTGAACCCCAAAAACCGCATAAGAGCCTTCAAATTTTAAGGTCGATCTCAGTCCAATACAGCATGGACTTTCTCTGGATCCATTCGAAAACCTGAAGATGACAGCAGGTATCCTAAGAATTGCACCTCTTGTACAGCAAAAACACATTTCTCTAATTTTGCGTAGAATTTGTTATCTCTTAAGATCTGCAACACCTGTCTAACGTGATCCTTTAGCCAAACTCTCAGCAATATATTCTTTCATGGCCATTCTCTCAGGTCCAGAAAGGTTATACAGCCTAGATTTTGGCAATTTTGCTCCGGGGATAAGATTGATAGGACAATCGTATTCCCGGTGTGGGGGTAAATCCTGACCTCCACCTTCAGAAAATACATCAGCGAAATCAGATATAGAAGCGGGAAGTGTCTTAGTGGTTAACGCAGAAAAAGATGTATTAAGACAATTGTCAAAGCAATAATCACCCTGATCCAGAATCTGTCTATTATGCCAATCGATGGTTGGATTGTGTTTGCTTAACCACGGTAAACCCAGCACCACAGGAGCAGGAAGACCTTCCAACACAAAATACGAAATAAGTTCCTGATGAAATTCACCCACTCTTAATCTGATATGATGCACCATCTGAGACAAACACTTTTGAGAAAGAGGCGCAGAATCAATAGCAAACACAGAAATCCTCTTCTCCAATGCATTCGGAGACAATCCATGCATACGAACAAACTGAGCATCAATCAGGTTCACCCCTGCCCCGCTGTCAATAAACACCTCAATTCTCACAACCTTTGACTCTAGCGCCACCTCGGCAAGTCAGGAGAAAACGGGTACTACAGGATAAAGACAAATGCACATTTTCTGTCTCTTCACCCACTCCTCCAAGAGTGAGATGGGATTTTAACGCTCCCTTTCTTTTTTTCTCTTTTAGAGACTGAATGCATGGACACGTGTTTATAACGTGTCCTTTCTGTCCGCAGAAAAAACACACTCCCTTTTTATTACCAGAATGCTTAAAGGTGGGAGCAGGAGTAGCCCCCCCTAACTGCATGGGTTCGTCCCCAGACATCAACCCAGGAGTATCTGCACCCGAAGTGTCATAGGAAGACAATACACTATGTGATAGTACGTCTTGAGACGTAGGGGGCCCCTAGATCTCTCTCTTAGGCGTCTATCCATGCGTACAGCAAGAGACATAGCGGCTTCCAAAGACACTGGAGTTTCATGAAAGGCCAAAGCGTCCTTCAGCCTTTCTGATAACCCTTGGCAAACTGACTATGGAGAGCCGAATCGTTCCATTTGGTATCCGTAGCCCACCTCCGAAACTCAGCGCAATAGATCTCAACAGAGCGCTCACCCTGACGAAGATCACGTAACTTGGTCTCGGCCTGGGAGATGTGATCCGGGTCATCAAAGATAAGCCCCAAAGCATTGAAAAATTCATCCACCGACTGGAGAGCCTGCGATCCGGTCGGCAGAGAAAAAGCCCATGACTGTGCATCTCCCTTGAGCAACGAGATCACCACACCAACTCTCTGTTCCTCATTACCAGATGAATGTGGACACAACCTAAAAGTACAATTTGCACGCCTTCCTGAACAAAATAAAGTTATCACGTCCCCCAGAGAATCTATCTGGGAGAGCGACTTTAGGCTCCAGACGGGCCTGTCTACCACCACCCCCGGGACCAACAGCCTGTGGTCTCTGAATCTGGGTGACGATCATGCGGAGGTCAGCTACCTCCAAAAACAGCCCCTGCAGCTGCTCGGCAAGTACAGCAATAGGATCCATGGCTGTACAGATACAAACAACAAAGTGACGGTAATTGGTGGTTTATAATGTCACGCGCAGGTGTGTGTGGGGGGAACCAAACCAAGCGTAGGAGGGAAAGGAGATTAGGCCTAGAAACTAAGGAAGGAAGATGGACACCTCCTACAGGAAACCCTGGCTCAATTCCTGTCTATCTACCAGTATGAACAGGCCTCAAATGTAGGCAAGTTCATACACAGGAACCTAAACACTGAACTGACCCTATAGGACCCTGGAACTAATGACAGGAATGAGTCTACCTGTTCCTCCAAAAGGGAGGACGAACAGGAGTCTCCCTTAGGCCTAATAACAAAACAACAAGAAAAAGTAACAAAACACACAGAAGGGAAAAGGAAACTTATCTTTCAATGCAGAGGTTGTGGAATGGTCAGAAGCTTTCATTCTAGTTCTTTCTGTGATGTTTTCCTGCTTCAAATTTCTACTTTCTACTGCTGGGAAAGCCTAAACACTAAACTAAATTTCTTCTGTCTGTCCCTTCTGAACCTCTCTTAGGTGGTCTTTGGAATGATAATGATGAGAACGAATTTAGATCTAGAGGTATATTGCAGATAGGAACCCTTTATAATAAAGTAAGGAACAAAATGGTACTTAACTGGTATGTCCCTCTGTACTATGAGTGTCTATGAGGATCACATAAAACTCTACAACTGCATTTACCTTATCTACTGCCTCATCTCTCACTGTATGTGGACTCTGGGGTCATATTAAGCTGAAATGCGCCTATTTTAGGCATATTCCAGGCGCAGATTGCGGGCAACAGCGTTTACCATTTTCTATGCCTGTTTTAGGTGTAGAAAAATATCTAAATGTAAGACTGCAAGTAAGCCTCTTTATAACTCTGGCGCATCCACCAATTTAGGGAATTATTAAGACCGCGTATAAAACGCAAGTCTTTCCAGTCCAATTTAAATGAATGGGTCTTAGAGTTGAGCGAATGTGATCGTAACGAGCACTGTACTGCTCGGATCCCCTGCGCTCGCATGGGCGCAGCCATCCGGATCCGTCCTACTCACCCGACGGATCCGGATGCCTGCGCCCATGTGAGCGCAGGGGATCCGAGCACTACAGTGCTCTTTACGAGCACGTTCGCTCAACTCTAATGGGTCTGCATCCACAAAATTTATGGGATGGATGCAAAAAGAAAAATACAGTCCTGTAAATGGGCCCTCAGTGTGCCTCTGAGTTTTATGTGATCCTCATAGACACTCATAGTACAGAGGGACATACCAGTTAAGTACCATTTTGTTCCTTACTTTATTATAAAGGGTTCCTATCTGCAATATACCTCTAGATCTAAATTCGTTCTCATCATTATCATTCCAAAGACCACCTAAGAGAGGTTCAGAAGGGACAGACAGAAGAAATTTAGTTTAGTGTTTAGGCTTTCCCAGCAGTAGAAAGTAGAAATTTGAAGCAGGAAAACATCACATTTAGGACACCAGACTTCCGGTGGGAGCAAGATTACAAAACGTTTTCTCATATTGTGGAAAGATCACATCAGGCACCTGGATAAAATCTTGTATTGAGAAAGGTTACTCCCTCAGGTTAAAGAAATTGTCCCCAAGGCAAATATGAATCAACCCTTCACAAAGCCTTAGGCCTCTTTCACACGGGCGTCGCGGATTCAGTCCGGATGCGTTCCGGAAAATCGTCGCGCATGCGCACCAATTCGCACGCAATCGCAGTCAGTTTTTTCCGCGCGGGTGCGATGCGTATGAATGCATTTCGCACGCGCGTGATAAAAAACTGAATGTTTACAAACATCTCTAAGCAACCATGCGTTAAAAATGCATTGCACCCGCACTTGTGTGCGGATGCAATGCGATTTTCACGCAGCCCCATTCACTTCAATGGGGCCAGGGCTGCGTGCAAAACGCAGAATATAGAACATGTTGCGATTTGCACGCAACGGCGAACTCAGGCGTGAAAAAAATGCCCATGTGAAAAGCCCCATTGAAATGAATGGGTCAGGGTTCACATCACGCAATTGCACCCGTGCGGAAACATCGCCCGTGTGAAAGAGGCCTTATACAATGGTTGTTTCAGGACTTTACAGAAAAATATTTACAACTTTATCAGAACTTTTCAGGAGTGTATACAGTACTGAAGGAACAGGTGAGATGGAGACTGAAAATAGATCTAATGTATCTAAACAAAATACCTTCTCAGAAGAAATTATAGATGAAGATTATCCGCTCTGTCATTAACATTCAAGTTTAGGATGATTTTATGGACAGAGAACTTTAGCAACCAGAAATTGGTTGCTAAAGCCTTCACAGGAGCAGATCCAGGAAATCGAGGTGAATGTGAAGTCTAAGGTCCCATAACCAAGTGCCAATCTGGACCACTAGGGGAGTTCAAGGATGTTTGACCTCATCTATAGAAGTAATACCATGGACATTAGTGTACTGTACATTGCAAACCATCATCCTTATGAGATGAAGGCGGCATCTATCTACTCTGATTCATCTAGTGATGATCAAGTCAGAAAGTTGGGAAAATCTTTCTTGATAGCTTCATCCAAGAAATATTGAATAAGGAAGATTATTTCAGGACTCGCTCTGCCCCACAGAATAGTTAAATGATGATTTGGGCAGAGGAATGTCAAACAGTAAGCAATCATCCACAATGACTGAATTCTCAAGTAGATTGTACACAGATGTGGTACTCCCACTTAGGTGTAATGGTGACAGTCTCCAATACAAGATCAAAAGGTTCTGCTCCTTGAATCCAGCAGATCACACAGAGAGAATAGATGGCCTGTCTTTTAGTTGGGAAGGAATTTTCATCCAAATTATCTCTATTTCCCCTCATATCATGAGTGCTCAGGAAAATCAGATGAAAATCTCAACCATAGCCATAGAGGTCGCCTGGCAGTCCAGCCGGATCTTTTGGTTCAAGCTGGAGATGTTTTAGCTTATAGCCTGGAATCTGATAGTTCACAGCTGAAGAAGGGCTTGTTAGATGTGTTGGTGAAAAGATTGCTGATAGCATGCCAGATACTAATAAAGCTTATGGTAGAATTTGGAAAATTTTCAAGGTCTGGTGTTATAAGAAACAGGTATGGAATCCTGATCTTTCTGAATCTAACAGTCTTTACAGGAAAGTTTCCAGTTTGGGTAAAATCTAACACTAACAGTGTATTTCACAGCTGCCAATGCTTGCATATATGTAGCTTTGTCCGATCATGCGTTTTAGAGATTGTTTTTTAAAGCTTTATTCAATTTGAATCCGACAACTAAGTCTCATGTTCCAGCCTGGGATTGGGCTATTCCCCTCAATACCCTGGTTGAATCTCCATTTGGCCACTAACAGAACTACTAAGGTTCATATCTTGGAAGGCTTTATTTCTGGTGGCAACTGCATCAACCAAGAGGGTGTAAGAGTTGCAAGCTCCATCATGTAAACAGCCTTATCTGAAGGTACATCAAGAAGGCTTGATTATGATCAGAGTCCTCAATCAGCTGATATTTACTGGTCATTACAAGACTGGGTCCTTTATGTCGGCTGTTCAGATGTTTATAGAGAGACATAAAAGCCAGCAAAGCTATACTGCTTGGATCAAGATTACTATGAATGTTATTTCTGAATCTTAATTACTCCAGTTACCAGGTGGAGTTACAGCACACTCAACTCAGTCAACTAAAGTCACTTGGGCAAAGAAAAAAAAGGCATAGGATCAAATCTGCAGGACCACTATATGGTCTTCATGCACCTTTACAAAAACATTATAAACTGGATGTATCTGCTGCTTGCGATTCGATCTTGACAGACATGCTTATTAAGGCTGCAACTTCTACTTTTAATACTGCTTTTTATATCCTTTTGTGTGCACTGCCTGAAGGATGATAAAGAAAGAATAAATTTGCTAACTGAAATTTATGTTTCCTTGAGTCCAAAGGTAGCACATATATGCTTCCCTAATAAAGGCATTGCTTGTAAAAAAAAAAACCTTGTTTGCCTAATGGATGTGCACTCCTTTATAAGGGTACTTAAGTAGGCCGATTTACTAATGATTTGTCTTCTGTCTTAGAAGGGAGGAGCAAGACATTAACCCTTTGTGTGTTCTCCCTTTGGACTCAAGGAAAGAAAAAATTTCTGTAAGCAAATGTATTATATTCTTTCCTTGTACAATGACCTCTGCACAGGTCACAGAGCATGTCTAGAAAACTCTCACATACAAGTCAATGAGGTCCCCTCCAGTCTAATGTGTCTATGGCTCATGTGGCGGCCGTAAAGCAATTTTCTTAATGCTTTCTAAATGCTGTTAAGAACAGCTCAGGCAAGATGGCCCCCGTACTCATGTTTAGGGAAAAGAATAAATAATCTGCAATCAGAAAATAAAAACTAATTTTAACAGGCAGATACATTTTTTGGTGACCTATTTCCTTTAAGCACTCAGATGTCATGGTTGCTATTGGCTGCAGCATCTGAGGAGTTAAATGACTAAACACATAGAGGTTAAATGGCTTGTGTCTGAGATTGCGAGGCAGCGAGGAAAACCTTGCTATGTTTGCATCAGTAATTAATTCCTATACTAGTCTATGACTAAACTTTACCCAAAGTACTAAAGAAAAAAAAAGAAAAAAAAAAAAAAAGGACATCACAAAAATTAATTTGTGCCAAAATGGTTTAAACCTGGTTATACCCACTAATGAGTTAAATTTCAGCCATGGTGTTTAAAGCTCAATCTTCAGTTGTAGAAAAGTGTTACTTATTACAATATACATTATACGTTAGTTGTCACTTTTGTCTCATTATTACTTTTAGTTGTACTGCCCATAGAGTTTCAGATGAAGCCTGCTGTGCTAATTCTTGTGTTACAAAAACTGTAAAATTGCATCAGCTACTAAAATAAGTGATAATAATGGAATATCTCACTCTGTACAAAATACTTAGTCAATCAGTGGATGTCTTCTATGGTAAAAACTGCTCATCTGCCGTACAGTAAGTCAATGGAAGTACTAGCTGACAGAGACATATTGAGAGAGCTTTTATTATGAAGAGGAGGAAGGGAAAAAACTGAAGCATAAATCATTATTGGCGAACATCTCAGCCGAGAGCAGGAGTGTCGCTTGCTGCTGCTTGTAGTGCAGCCCAGACATAAATCATAATTCCCCTACAATAGATCCCTTGTAACCGCCATCAGGAAAAGAGTTTGGCTTTATTGATTTTTTGACACCAGGGCACTGGCAAGAGCTGCTTTGAATCATTATGAAATGAAACTGATTAGGAATTCATGGAATACTAAATAAATTTTATGACCACGTTGTAAGTTTTTGATGCATGGGGAGCGGAAAATGAAGACTAATGATATAAAAATTATAAAGCATACTGAGTATTATTATACTACTATTGATTTGGTTCAGAATGTACCTTAGAATTGAAGTCTGTCTTGTACAAAGTTATACACACAGAGGGTTTTTTTTTGTTCATTGCTGCTCTCTGCATCTTTCTTTTTATGAGCAGAGCCACCAAAGGTAAATAATTAAAAGCGAGACTTGAGCTCAGTTTCCTCTAATACTGTGTAGTCACTGAAAGGCAAAATGAATTATTAGACTGGATAAATGAATAATTTAGAGCAGATGCATGTGAGGGTAACCTTGTAGCAGAATTTTGTAGTTTTAATGTAAAGTCCACCTAATAATTTTAATGGCAGAAATTGTAATTGTAGTAATTATTGCCTTATCGATATTATTGGCTTATTTTTTATATAAAATATAGTCTGTTATCTTATTTATTTTATGAAATATTAAGAAAATGTAAATAAATGTTAAATCTTCAAACAATGAAATTTGTAATCATGTAAAATATACAATATTATATAGATAAGTATATATTTATGGGAGCGGACTGTTCACAGACCCTACAGGGAAATTTCCTGGTGAGTCGATGCCCGGGTCCTGCCTGAGCCCTCCTCACGGCGACTGGCTAGGTACAAAACTATGCGGTGCTTTCAGTATTAATTAATGTTAGGAGCCCCGGGTACCTACTGTATGTATCTGGCAGTTGGCTTTGGGTACCCTCGTGAGTTCAGTTGTATTGCCATCTTCAGGACGTAATACAGTTAAATACTGCAGCGGTGCAGCAGTATTTTGTGCTTCACTGTGGTATTTGGTTTTGCTAGGACTGTATTTTGTGCTTCACTATGGTACTACTCGCCTTGCCTACTTTCTGATGTCCCTTTCTGTTTGCCTTTGCCTTCTGTCAGTTTGGACCCATCTACAACAACATGGGGGCCTCTTTAAGTTCCCAGTCATCCCCTCTATATTTGTGTATGGTATATTAATTAATGTCTAGAGATGAGTGAATATATTCGTAAAGATTTGTTATCCGCGCGGATATTTGCGTACTCGTAAGCATTCGTTACTCGGCCGAGTAGCGTGTGAAATTTGTGTTTTTTTTTTAACTCCTCCCTGCATGTTTAGCGTCTATTTCTTAGCCAATAAGCATGCAGGGAAGCCTGGGGGACCTCCTGCCATGACCTACTACCTTTTCTACGTGTCTAGGAGTGATTGGCTGCCTGCATCAGGTGATGTGCTATTATATATATGCGTATTCCTGGGGCTCAGATCACACACCTTGTGGTTTTAGGAGAGGGAAATATTGTGCGTGTGATAGGGATAGCGAAAGCGTAATAAATATCTGATATATAAGCGTACAAAATATCTGATATATAAGCGTACGAAATATCTAAATCTGAGTTGATCTAAACATAAGTGATAATTCCTGACACACATGACTATTAACTTCTAGAGATGAGCGAGTAGTGTTCGATCGAGCCGGTATTCGATCGAATACTACGCTATTCGGCATACTCGATTTCAATCGAGTATAACGGCGATGGCGCACTTAGAATTCGTTTCCCCTCCCACCTTCCCTGGCGCTCTTTTTCCACCAATCAACATGCAGGGGGGGTATGACAGGCACGCTGAGCACGCTGGCAGCGCGAAAACAGCGTCTACATGGATTGGCTGGAAAAACCATGTGACCTCGAATATTAAAAACTCAGCTCTTCCTGCTCGTACGCATATGCTGCGTGAACTTAGTCAGGGACAGAGGCTGGAGAAGGGACAGACAGGTTTTAGCAGTTGGACAGGCAGGAGCGTGATTAAAAGCCCTTATCAGGGCTACTATAGTGCACTACAGTGATAGCTTTACTACAAGATACACTTTACAGAGAACGGCTGCCGTATTCAGGGATAGCTGCTGGAGTAGGGACAGAGAGAGGCATTAGTGGTGTATTAGGTGCTCTGCTACATACCAAACTATATTTGGCACTACTGTTCAGCGTTCTTTTTGGCTGAAAAACCCTGTTATATAACTAGTGTGTATATGCACCATCTGATCTGGCAGTATACGGCTGTGAATTTTATTTTATTTTTTTAAATACAGTTTATTTGGCTCTAGTGTTCTGGGTTCTGTGTGCCTGCAATACCCTTTTTGTATACCAGGTGTAAATACCCACCGTCTGTACAGTTAGTACACGGCTGTGTACCTTGAAATATACAATATCTAGGCCTTTTAATTGGCCACTATACTGTGCGTTCTCTTGCTAAATTATTTCACATACCTGGTGTAAATACCCACCGTCTGTTCAGTTAGTACACGGCTGTGTACCTTGAAATATACAATATCTAGGCCTTTTAATTGGCCACTGTACTGTGCGTTCTCTTGCTAAATTATTTCACATACCTGGTGTAAATACCCGTCTGTACAGTTAGTACACGGCAGTGTACCTTGAAATATACAATATCTAGGCCTTTTAATTGGCCACTGTACTGTGCGTTCTCTTGCTAAATTATTTCACATACCTGGTGTAAATACCCACCGTCTGTACAGCTAGTACACGGCTGTGTACCTTGAAATATACAATATCTAGGCCTTTTAATTGGCCACTGTACTGTGCGTTCTCTTGCTAAATTATTTCACATACCTGGTGTAAATACCCGTCTGTACAGTTAGTACACGGCAGTGTACCTTGAAATATACAATATCTAGGCCTTTTAATTGGCCACTGTACTGTGCGTTCTCATGCTAAATTATTTCACATACCTGGTGTAAATACCCACCGTCTGTTCAGTTAGTACACGGCTGTGTACCTTGAAATATACAATATCTAGGCCTTTTAATTGGCCACTGTACTGTGCGTTCTCTTGCTAAATTATTTCACATACCTGGTGTAAATACCCACCGTCTGAGCAGTTAGTACACGGCAGTGTACCTTGAAATATACAATATCTAGGCCTTTTAATTGGCCACTGTACTGTGCGTTCTCTTGCTAAATTATTTCACATACCTGGTGTAAATACCCACCGTCTGTACAGTTAGTACACGGCAGTGTACCTTGAAATATACAATATCTAGGCCATTTAATTGGCCACTGTACTGTGCGTTCTCTTGCTAAATTATTTCACATACCTGGTGTAAATACCAACCGTCTGTACAGTTAGTACACGGCAGTGTACCTTGAAATATACAATATCTAGGCCTTTTAATTGGCCACTGTACTGTGCGTTCTCTTGCTAAATTATTTCACATACCTGGTGTAAATACCCACCGTCTGTTCAGTTAGTACACGGCTGTGTACCTTGAAATATACAATATCTAGGCCATTTAATTGGCCACTGTACTGTGCGTTCTCTTGCTAAATTATTTCACATACCTGGTGTAAATACCCACCGTCTGTTCAGTTAGTACACGGCTGTGTACCTTGAAATATACAATATCTAGGCCATTTAATTGGCCACTGTACTGTGCGTTCTCTTGCTAAATTATTTCACATACCTGGTGTAAATACCCACCGTCTGTACAGTTAGTACACGGCAGTGTACCTTGAAATATACAATATCTATGCCATTTAATTGGCCACTGTACTGTGCGTTCTCTTGCTAAATTATTTCACATACCTGGTGTAAATACCCACCGTCTGTACAGTTAGTACACGGCTGTGTACCTTGAAATATACAATATCTAGGCCTTTTAATTGGCCACTGTACTGTGCGTTCTCTTGCTAAATTATTTCACATACCTGGTGTAAATACCCACCGTCTGTACAGTTAGTACACGGCAGTGTACCTTGAAATATACAATATCTAGGCCTTTTAATTGGCCACTATACTGTGCGTTCTCTTGCTAAATTATTTTAAAAACCTGGTGTAAATACCCACCGTCTGTTCAGTTACTACAAGGCTGTGTACCTTGAAATATACAATATCTAGGCCATTTAATTGGCCACTGTACTGTGCGTTCTCTTGCTAAATTATTTCACATACCTAATTATATACCCAAATATTGTATTTGCAACAAAAAAAAAATAAAATGCGGAGGGGGGCTAGCGGAATCGGACGTGGACGAGGACGGGGGCGCGGAAATGCTGTTGGTGGCCTTGTTGAAGCCAGTGGGGATACAATGCGTGCTGGTGAGGGTCAGCCAGGATCCCACTCATCCAGAATCCCTGCCTTTATGGGACAGTTAAGCAGGGGGCGAGTTACACTGCTGTTGAGGCCTGAGCAGGTTGAACAGGTGGTGCAATGGATAGCTGATAGCGCTTCCACACAGTTGTCCACCAGCCAGTCATCCACACAGTCTCACTCTGACCCTCCTTCCTCCACACCTGGCCAACAGAGTCATCCCACCCTTGACCCCTCCCAGGAGCTCTTTTCGGGTCCTTTTTCAGATGTGCCGGAAGAATCCCAGGGGCTAGCAGAGGAATTTGTTTGTAGTGATGCCCAAACACTTGAGTTTTCGCCATCTCCTGCTGATGTGGACCCCGAACCAGCATCTGTTATCATGAGCGATGATGATGATGAGATGCAGCTGCCATCAAGGGAGGCTGTTGGAATGTCCAGTGGGCAGGAGGAGGAGCAGAGTGAGGAAGAGGAGGTGGTGGATGACGAAATGACCGACCCCACTTGGCCAGGGGTGATGTCCAGCGGGGAAAGCAGTGGAGAGGTGGTGGTCTGCGCAGCACCGAAAAAGGCAGCAAGAGGCAGAGGGATGTCCACAGGCAGAGGGATGTCCACAGGCAGAGGGATGTCCAGAGGCAGAGGGATGTCCAGAGGCAGAGGGATGTCCACAGGCAGAGGGATGTCCAGAGGCAGAGGACAGTCCAGACAGAGTAGTGAGGCCACAGCCAGCACGGCCGAAGCTGTTCCCGGCAGCGGGCAGTCGCGCGAAGCTTCCCCATCGAGGCCTCGTACTTCTGTGGTGTGGAGATTTTTTAATGTTTGTGCGGATGACAAACTGAGCGCGGTTTGCACACTCTGCCACTCAAAACTGAGTAGGGGCTCTGAGAAGAGCAATCTGACCACCTCAGGCATGCGGCGTCACTTGGAAGTCAAGCACTGGGCTGAGTGGGAGAGAGCAAACGCAATACAACCTGCGCCCGGTCCTGCTGCCACTGCCTCTTCCCCTTTGTTGTGTGCTGCCACTGCGGTCCAGACCTCCAGCCAGGACACCTCCACATCTGCCTCTGCCTCGGCTACTTTGGGGCCTTCTCCTTCAGCCTCCCCTTCCCCCGCCTCTTCGCCTGCACCTTCACACTCCTCGTCCCATCAACTGTCCATCTCGCAGGCGTTCGACCGCAGGCGGAAGTACGCCTCGAGTCACCCCCAAGCCCAAGCCTTAAACTGCCACATCTCCAAACTGCTGGCCCTGGAGATGTTGCCGTTTAGGCTTGTGGAGACGCAGGCCTTCCGCGACCTGATGGCGGCTGCCGCACCTCGCTATTCCGTCCCTAGCCGCCACTACTTTTCCCGAGTGCCGTCCCCGCCCTGCACCAGCACGTGTCGCGTAACATCAGGCGGGCCCTGAGGTACGCAGTCAGCGCAAAGGTCCACTTGACCACCGACTCGTGGACAAGCGCTTGCGGCCAGGGACGCTACATCTCTTTGACGGCACACTGGGTGAATGTAGTGGAAGCGGGGACGGGGTCGCAAACAGAGACGGCCTACCTACCACCCCCGCCCAAGATTGCCAGCATGGGTTCTGATAAACCCCCCTCCTCCTCCTCCTCTGCCTTAACATCGCCCTCAGCCGCTAGCTGGAAGCGTTGCAGCACTGGCGCGGGGAGACGTCAGCAGGCGGTGCTTAAGCTCATCAGCTTGGGCGACAGGAAGCACAGCGCCCCAGAGGTGAGGGACGCCATATTGCAGCAGACGGAGATGTGGCTGTCGCCGCTGCAGCTAGGACCAGGCATGGTCGTGTGCGATAACGGCCGTAACCTGGTGGCGGCTCTGGAGCTTGCCGAACTCGATCACGTACCATGCCTGGCCCACGTTTTTAATCTGGTAGTCCAAAAATTTCTAAAGACTTACCCCAACCTGGCAGAGCTACTGGTGAAAGTGCGGCGCTTGTGCGCTCACTTTCGGAAGTCAACTGTAGCTGCTGCTAGCTTAAAAAAACTCCAGCAACGCCTCCATTTGCCTGAACATCGGCTGTTGTGCGACCTGCCGACTCGCTGGAATTCCACCTATTCCATGTTGGCCAGAGTGTGTGAGCAGCAGAGAGCATTGATGGAGTACCAGATTATGAATCCACGCGTGCCTCCAACTCAGCTCCCTCAGTTTGCCAACCACGAGTGGCCATGGATGGCAGACATATGCGATGTACTGCGTATCTTTGAGGAGTCCACCAAGAAGGTCAGCAGCGAGGACGCTATAGTGAGCGTAACCATCCCGCTCCTAGGCGTCCTTATAGAATCGCTAATCGCAATAAGGGAGAACGCATTGCACGCAGAGGAGACGGGGGTAGGAGGAGACGCAACGGAGCTACACAGTCAGACCACACTTTTGTCTGCTTCTCGGTGGCAGTTGCAGGAGGAGGAGGATGAGGAGGAGGACGACGTGGAGGTGGCTGTGGAAGAGGAGGAGGATGCTGGCGGCGAGGGTAGCAGTCAGGCTGTGTGCGTCCCATTGGTTCAGCGCGGATGGGGCGGAGAGGAGGCGGAAGAGGAAGAGGAGGAAATGGCAAGTGATCCTTCTGGTGGGGGCAGTGACGTCATGCCTATTCAGAGTCTGGCACACATGGCTGACTTCATGCTGGGCTGCTTTTCCCGGGACACACGTGTTGTCCGGATAGTGGAGAACAAACTGTACTGGGTCTTCGCACTCCTGGACCCCCGGTATAAAGATAACGTCTCCTCTTTTATTCCGGTAGAGGAGAGGACGAATCGATTGCTGGAATACCAGAGGGAACTCGTGCAGAACATGATGGAGATTTTCCCACCCACCATCGCTGGCGGCAGAGAGGAGAGGGTCTCCCAGAGTCCCACAACATCTATCAGGCCCACAGCCACCAGGGGAACACTCTCCAAGGTGTGGGACACGTTCATGGCACCCCCTCGTGCAACTTCCATCACTGCGGGGCCCGCTATCAGCAGGAGGGACAAGTATCGGCGGATGTTGCGGGAGTACCTGGCAGACCGTACCCCTGTCCTCCCCGATCCCTCGGCGTCCTACACTTACTGGGTCTCCAAGTTGGACACGTGGCTGGAACCGTCCCTGTACGCCTTGGAGGTGCTTGCCTGCCCTGCCGCCAGCGTGCTATCAGAAAGGGTGTTCAGCGCAGCCGGGGGCATTATAACCGATAAGCGCAGCCGCCTGTCAACCGACAGTGCGGACAGGCTGACGCTAATCAAAATGAACAGCAAGTGGATTGACCCGGACTTTGCTTCTCCAACCGTGGAAAGCAGCCAAAAGTGAAGTGCCATCTGTATGAAGTGCCATTTCCTCCTCCACCTCCTCCTCCTCCTCCTTAACCGCCGTAGAATTGCTCCGTAAATAAGAAAAATTTATATATTTATGGCTCACCTCTTGGGCCTCCACAAAATGTTTAAGAGGTGTCACCTCTTGGGCCTCCACATAATTTTTAACAGGTTTCACCTCTTGGGCCTCCACATAATTTTTAAGAGGTCTCACCTCTTGGGCCTGCACAAAATGTTTAAGAGGTCTCACCTCTTGGGCCTCCACATAATTTTTAAGAGGTCTCACCTCTTGGGCCTCCGCAAAATGTTTAAGAGGTCTCACCTCTTGGGCCTCCGCAAAATGTTTAACAGGTCTCACCTCTTGGGCCTCCACATAATTTTTAAGAGGTCTCACCTCTTGGGCCTCCACAAAATGTTTAAGAGGTGTCACCTCTTGGGCCTCCACAAAATTTTTAACAGGTTTCACCTCTTGGGCCTCCACATAATTTTTAAGAGGTCTCACCTCTTGGGCCTCCACAAAATCTTTAAGAGGTCTCACCTCTTGGCCTCCACATAATTTTTAACCCGTCTCACCTCTTGGGCCTCCACATAATTTTTAACAGGTCTCACCTCTTGGGCCTCCACAAAATCTTTAAGAGGTCTCACCTCTTGGGCCTCCACATAATTTTTAAGCCACTTGGCTCCATTCACCGTCTCCCTTGGGCCTCCACATAATTTTAACCCGTCTCACCTCTTGGGCCTCCACATAATTTTAACAGGTCTCACCTCTTGGGCCTCCACAAAATCTTTAGGAGGTCTCACCTCTTGGGCCTCCACAAAATCTTTAAGAGGTCTCACCTCTTGGGCCTCCACATAATTTTTAAGAGGTGTCACCTCTTGGGCCTCCACAAAATCTTTAAGAGGTCTCACCTCTTGGGCCTCCACATAATTTTTAACAGGTCTCACCTCTTGGGCCTCCACATAATTTTTAAGAGGTCTCAGCTCTTGGGCCTCCACATAATTTTTAAGAGGTCTCACCTCTTTAGCCTCCACACAATTTTTAAGACGTCTCACCTCTTGGGCCTCCACAAAATTTTCCATGAGCCTCTGGCCAGCCCACGGCCTCTTCCTGCCTTTTGCGGTCCTACGCATCCCTCAACATCCCCACTGCTTTACCTGCTAGACATGACACTGGGCCAGGTCGGGTCACTGACATCTCTAGCGCCAACAATTTGGGCATTTTAAGGCTTCTGCATGTGTTTGAGTTGTTTTTACATTTTAAAGAAGACATGTCTGACCACATCTCACACACACACACACAATGACAATTAGGGGTGGGGTCTATTTGCTTTCCCCCTTGCCTATGCCATCTGTGGTTGTCATAGGCAACGTGATTTTAAGGGGTGCAAAATTTCATCTTCTTTTTTGTCTAGTTTGGCTTGGGGTCCATGGCAATGTAGAGGAAAGAAGGTTTCCTTGTATGGTCTCACTTTACAGAGAGGTTACATTGTCTTTGGAGTGTATTGTTGAGAGGCTGTGATAGTGGCGTAATAGTGCGACTTGGGCGCGTTATATGCACCCAGACATGCTTCCCCTGCTGTCCCAGTTGCATTCCAGCAGTGTTGGCATCCTTTTCTGAGGTTTCAGGGTGGACTTGGTGACCTCCAAGTGGTCGAATTGAGATTTCCAAGTGGCGAGCATTTTTTCCCCATAGACTTTAATGGGATTCGATATTCGGTCGAATAGTCGAATTTCGCGGTCTATTCGAATCGAATTTCGAACTTTCGAATATTTCACTACTCGCTCATCTCTATTAACTTCTATTAGATCGTAATCACCCAGCTTTCTTAGAGTCCTGATCAACAAGTTGTCATTCAAAAATCTCAGAAAGTTGAGTTACAGCTTCTCTATGCTTGCAAGTGGTAATGGTTTCACTTGAATACATACGCAACAGCGTATAGAGTAAACTATACGTAGCAATAGCGTACGCTTTATCGGACAAGGTCCTGTCGCTCCTTGCACTCTCTGCCTGCTCCATGCATGCTGCCCCTGGTGTTCCCTATCCATTTCCGTGGTGTTTCCATCACTGTCAGAGGTTTTCAGGTGTTTAGGCAACCTTGCCTGCGAAGAACTTGGGTCCCCTGCACAAATGCTCGTATCTCCCATTGACTTCAATAGGGTTCGTTATTCGGTACGAATATACAAACTTTTGGAAAAGTTTGTACTGAGTACCGAGCACACGAGCATTTTAATATTCGCTCATCTCTATTGATGTCATTATAATGCAATGTTATATCATGTTTTTAAATAATTAGATGCTGATAGTTTAAAGGGCAACTGTCTGCAGATTTGTGGCTGTGACTGGTCGACCTTTTGCATGTGCGCTTGGCAGCTGAAGGCATCTTTGTTGATCCTATGTTCATATGTGCCCGCATTGCTGAGAAAAATAATGTTTTAATTTATGCAAATGAGCCTCTAGGAGCAACATGGGTGAGACAAAGTTCAGAAGTCATCATGCCTGTTCCTGCAAAAGGAGCAGAGCCTCTAGGAGTAATAACAATGCCCCCCATTGTTCAGAGAGACTCATTTGCATATGTTAAAACTTCATTTTTCTCAGCAATGTGGGCACATATGAACCACCGATACAGATGCCTTCAGCTTCCAAATGCACATCCAACAGGTCTTCCAGTTTCATAGCTACGCATCTGCTAACAGATACCCGTTAAAGAAATCATTTAGGGATGTAATCACTTTGTCACCTCTCTTATATTAGGATATTTAACTCTTATAACACCACAATCAATAGTGATCACAGTATCAACAAAGAAAGAGGGGACGCCTTCTACTTGTTAGTCCAGGTGAAGAACTGCATTAACATGCAGTGATCACCCCCACAGTATGCAAATGGATACTACTGGCTACTGCTATCACTCTTCCTGATACAGCTGCATTGTTTCTGTGCAGCAGAGTGCATCCAGTTCAGCCTGTTATCTTGCAAGTTGATCCATGAAGTTGAAGTCAATTTTCCTCACATTAAAGGGGTTCTGCAGGTTTTAATATCTGATGATCTATCCTCTGGATAGATCATTAGTATCTGATCGGCGGCGGCCCGACACCCGGGGCCCCCGCCGATCAGCTGTTTGAGAAGGCAGCGGCGCTACAGGAGCGCCGCTGCCTTCTCAGTGTTTACCCGCAGGCCAGTGACGTCACGACTAGTATCACTGGCCTGGGCGGGGCTAAGCTCCATTCATGTGAACAGAGCTTAGCCCCGCCCAGGCCAGTGATACTAGTCGTGACGTCACTGGCCTGCGGGTAAACACTGACAAGGCCGCGGCGCTCCTGTAGCGCCGCTGCCTTCTCAAACAGCTAATCGGGGGGGCCCCGGGTGTCGGGCCGCCGCCGATCAGATACTGATGATCTATCCAGAGGATAGATCATCAGATATTAAAACCTGCAGAACCCCTTTAAAGAAGAACTCCCACAAAAAAATGTATTCGCTGACCTGTTAGAAAGGTACATGATGTAATCTTTAGTGAATGTCAATTTCTTACCAGTGGCTGTATTTGAGAGTTATATCTCCCTGATGCTTCTCATCTGTGTCATGTGACCAACAGTAAGACTCACCAACTGACACAGCATCTTATGTGTGGACAGGAAGTCTGTTTCTCTGTGTATTTCTATAGGAGCCTTACTCTCAGTCTCATCGGAATGAATAGAGAAGTAACTGGCTTCCTGTCCTGTGTCAGTTGGAGATCAGAGAGTTGGTCACATGACACAGCTACAGTTAGAACACAGGGGAAAACTCACAAATACAGTCAGTGATGAGAAGATTGCATTCATTGAAGATTACATCATGCACCTTTTTAACAGGTCAGAGAATAAAAATTTTTGTGGGAGTTCTTTAACCCCTTCAGGAATTTGGACGTAACTGTACATCCAAATTGCAGATGACTTACTGCATTTGGATGTACAGCCACGTCTATCCTGAGCCGCCGCTATCAGCAGCGACATCCAAGTCAGCAACATCCAAGGGGTTCACAGAGGGAGGGGGCTCCCTCTCTTAACCATCGGGCTGCCGCGCTGCGATGGCAGCGGCCCGATGGTTACCATGGCAACCGGACGCCTTACAAAGGCGTCCAGGCTGCCATGAACCTAAGGGGGATCAGACCCTGAGGGTCTGATCCGCCTTAGTGTAAGTGAAATTTAGACTATACAGTGCATTGCAATAGATGACTATTGCAATGCACTGAATAGTCATCAGGCCCACAAGATCTTAAAAAAAAAAGTGTAAAAAAAGTAAAAGTGTAAAAAAAATAAAGAACAAATAAAAATTTTAATAAAAATAAAATAAAAATTGTCTTCTCGTCCTTTCATTTAGGTAATTAAAAAATTAAAAATATATACATAATTGGTATCGCCGCATAATAATAACCTGATCTATGAAAGCATCATACTACTAATCCCGCGTGGCAATCGCCGTAAAAAAATTATGTAAAAAACAATGAACGAATTGCTGTTTTTGTCACCTCACCCAAAAATATAAATAACAAGTGATCAAAAAGTACCCCAAAATGATACCAATAAAAACTACAACCCCTCCTGCAAAAAACAAGCCCCCATATAGCTACGTTGTTGAAAAAATAAAAAAATTATGGACTTTAGTATATGGCGATTCAAAATCTAATTTATTTTAAACACAAAAGTGATTTTATACTGAAAAAGTAGTAAAATATAAAAACCTATTTAAATTTGGTATTGCCATAACCGTATCAACCCACAGAATAAAATTATCATATCAAATTTACTGCAAGAGGAAACCCATAAAAAATAAAAATAAAAAACTCTGACACAAGTGCCATTTTTACCCAATTCACCTCCACAAAAAATGTTATAGAAAGTGATCAAAAGTCAGTTGTACCCCAAAATGATACCAATAAAAACTACAACCTATTCCGCAAAAAACAAGCCCCCACACAGCTACATTGGTGAAAAAATAAAAATGTTATGGCCCCTAAAAACAATTTTAGCAAATTATATGTTAGAAAATCCCGATGCCGCTCCTTCCCTTCTGAATGCTGCCATGCCTCTAAAAAGAGGTTTACGACCATATATATAGTGTTGCCGTATTCAGGAAAAAATGCATAACAAATTGTTGGGTGCATTTTCTCCTGTTAGCCCTTGTGAAAATAAAAAATGTAGGGCTAAAGCAACATTATAGTGGAAATAAAAGTTAATTTTTCAGTTTCACAGCCATGCTTTTCTAAATTCTATGAAGAGCTTGTTGGAGATTCACTGAAAAAATGCACTAAAACAGTAGATGCAAACAATATATGGACTAAGCCCTCACTCTATAGATAAAATCTGAGACTCTTAGCCAATACATTTTGATCAAAATACATCTGTGCCCACCTACCCAGCGCCACGGTGGTCTCAGTCCAGGCAGGTCCTACGCTAAACCTTCCTATGCGGTTGTGCATCTATGTTTAGGTGCGCAGACCCTGCACATATAGTGTGCTGCTCCTAGTTACCTCTGTGTGCATCAGCAACCAATGAGAGGAGGAGCACACACACCTATATGTACCACCTTAATCAAGGTCGCCTCTTAGATAGGTGGGGCAAAAGTGCACATGAATGCTACTCCCCTGGTTTTAGGAGCGCATTCACACCAGAAGGTGCTACACCTTCCAGAGACAAAAAATATTTACGGAAAACAGATACAAACATCCTGCACCATGTGATAGTAGAATGCGCGGATGTACAAGGCTAAATTTAGAGATTCACTGAAAAAATGCACTAAAACAGTAGATGCAAACAATATATGGACTAAGCCCTCACTCTATAGATAAAATCTGAGACTCTTAGCCAATACATTTTGATCAAAATACATCTGTGCCCACCTACCCAGCGCCACGGTGGTCTCAGTCCAGGCAGGTCCTACGCTAAACCTTCCTATGCAGTTGTGCATCTATGTTTCTACTATCACATGGTGCAGGATGTTTGTATCTGTTTTCCGTAAATATTTTTTGTCTCTGGAAGGTGTAGCACCTTCTGGTGTGAATGCGCTCCTAAAACCAGGGGAGTAGCATTCATGTGCACTTTTGCCTCACCTATCTAAGAGGCGACCTTGATTAAGGTGGTACATATAGGTGTGTGTGCTCCTCCTCTCATTGGTTGCTGATGCACACAGAGGTAACTAGGAGCAGCACACTATATGTGCAGGGTCTGCGCACCTAAACATAGATGCACAACCGCATAGGAAGGTTTAGCGTAGGACCTGCCTGGACTGAGACCACCGTGGCGCTGGGTAGGTGGGCACAGATGTATTTTGATCAAAATGTATTGGCTAAGAGTCTCAGATTTTATCTATAGAGTGAGGGCCTAGTCCATATATTGTTTGCATCTACTGTTTTAGTGCATTTTTTCAGTGAATCTCTAAATTTAGCCTTGTACATCCGCACATTCTACTATCACATGGTGCAGGATGTTTGTATCTGTTTTCCGTAAATATTTTTTGTCTCTGGAAGGTGTAGCACCTTCTGGTGTGAATGCGCTCCTAAAACCAGGGGAGTAGCATTCATGTGCACTTTTGCCCCACCTATCTAAGAGGCGACCTTGATTAAGGTGGTACATATAGGTGTGTGTGCTCCTCCTCTCATTGGTTGCTGATGCACACAGAGGTAACTAGGAGCAGCACACTATATGTGCAGGGTCTGCGCACCTAAACATAGATGCACAACCGCATAGGAAGGTTTAGCGTAGGACCTGCCTGGACTGAGACCACCGTGGCGCTGGGCACAGATGTATTTTGATCAAAATGTATTGGCTAAGAGTCTCAGATTTTATCTATAGAGTGAGGGCTTAGTCCATATATTGTTTGCATCTACTGTTTTAGTGCATTTTTTCAGTGAATCTCTAAATTTAGCCTTGTACATCCGCACATTCTACTATCACATGGTGCAGGATGTTTGTATCTGTTTTCCGTAAATATTTTTTGTCTCTGGAAGGTGTAGCACCTTCTGGTGTGAATGCGCTCCTAAAACCAGGGGAGTAGCATTCATGTGCACTTTTGCCCCACCTATCTAAGAGGCGACCTTGATTAAGGTGGTACATATAGGTGTGTGTGCTCCTCCTCTCATTGGTTGCTGATGCACACAGAGGTAACTAGGAGCAGCACACTATATGTGCAGGGTCTGCGCACCTAAACATAGATGCACAACCGCATAGGAAGGTTTAGCGTAGGACCTGCCTGGACTGAGACCACCGTGGCGCTGGGTAGGTGGGCACAGATGTATTTTGATCAAAATGTATTGGCTAAGAGTCTCAGATTTTATCTATAGAGTGAGGGCTTAGTCCATATATTGTTTGCATCTACTGTTTTAGTGTATTTTTTCAGTGAATCTCTAAATTTAGCCTTGTACATCCGCACATTCTACTATCACATGGTGCAGGATGTTTGTATCTGTTTTCCGTAAATATGAAGAGCTTGTTGGGTCAAAGCATTCACTCCACCACTATATTTATTCCTTGAGGGGCATAGTTTCCAAAATGGGGTCAGTTTTGGTGCTTTTCTTTCTAGGGGTACTTTAGGGTCTCTTCAAATGTGACATGGCACCTGAAAACCATTCCAGCAAAATCTGCCCTCCGCTAACAATATGGCACTCCTTTCCTTCTGAGCACTGCTGTGTGCCCATACAGCAGGTTACAACCACGTATGGGGTGTTTCTGTAAACAGCAGAATCAGGGTAATAAATATTGATGTTAGGTTGGCTGTTAACCTTTACTGTGCAACAGAAAAAAATGATTGAAATGGAAAATCTGCACAAAAAAATAAAATTTTTATATTTCCCCTCCATTTTCCTTTAATTTTTGTGGAACACCTACAGGGTTAACAAAGTTTGTAAAATTAGTTTTGAGTAACTTAAGGGGTGTAGTTTCTAAAATGTGGTCATTTATGGGTGGTTTCTACTAATTAAGTCCCACAAAGCGACTCAATAACTCAACTGGTCCTTAAAAAAGTGGGTTTGGGCAATTTTCTTAAAAATTTTAAACTTCTAAGTCTTCTAACGTCCTAAAAAAATAAAGTGACATTTACAAAATGATGCAAACATAAAGTAGACATATGAAAAAACAATCTCAGAATGGCTTGGATAAGTAAAATCATTCCAAAGTTATTACCACATAAAGTGACACATGTCAGATTAGAAAAATGGGGCTCCGGTATTTGGTCCAAACTGGCTGTCGCTTAAAGGGGTTAAGGAAAAAAAATTCTTCCCAACTCCAATCAGTATAACTCCCTGGATCAATCACATCTCCAGAAATATTATTAACTGTGTATAAGTATAAGTGTGTATAAGTGGAGTTAAAAAACCGGAGTGCTGGTACTGAGTGTGAATTTGTGGGAGTGACTGCAAATAACTGTCTAGTTTATTGCAAAGGTCTTTGTTTGTTTAGTGCTTGCATTTGGTAATAACATTTAAACCCATTTTTTTTTTCTCTGCTGTGTACCTGGTGAAGGGGAGTGGTTAGCAATCCCAGGTGCTATAAATTACATAGCTAAACTCTTAGGCCCCTTTCACACGAGCGGGAGACTCGCATGTCTCCCGCAACGGATCTACAGGGCTGGACTCCGCACTGACAGGGATCGCATAGCATTATATGCGATCCCTGTCCGTGCCAAGTCCAGCCCTGTAGATGCGTTGCGGGAGACATGCGAGTCTCCCGCTCGTGTGAAAGGGGCCTTATAGAGCTTGCTCTGACTTTGGGCTTGCTTTGTAAGTGGGCTGTGTATAAGTGGAGTTAAAAAACCGTAGTTTAAGACAAGGAGAAAAAAGTAAGGTTGGAGAGATTTTCCTTGTGTGTTAACTTGATTTGTAGTCCTCCAGCTACAGCAAACCCTAATCGCATATTTACTGTTTTACTGAACTGTATATCCCCATCTAGCAGGTGCTTCATGGACAATGCTACCAAGTGTGTGTCCTGTGCAATGTATGCATGCCTTGAAGAACCATTCATGGGTGAATACATTTGCACTAGATGCAATCACGTTGCATATTTAGAAGCCCAGATCTTGGATCTAAATAAGCAGCAGGGCATACTTAGGGGCATTGAACACCTGGAGAGAGGCTTAGACCTCACAGTGCAGGCACTGGCTGGGGTCAGTGAAGAGGAGGAGGATGGAGATGGGAAAGAGCAGGACTATCAGGTCAGCAGTTGGGTTAATGTAGTAAGGAGGGGTAGAGGGAAAAGTGCCAGGGAGGCTAGTCCTGAGCTGGAACGCCCTAGTAAATATGCCTGTTTGGCTGATATTAGGGATGAAAGCCCAGGACCAGCAACACTGCAGCAGGCCGTTTCTCCTAGAAACCAGGAGGATGACCGCTGCAAGAAGGATGGGAAAAGGAGAGCAGCAAAGGCCAGACAGATGCTGGTGGTAGGGGACTCTATTATTAGGTGGACAGACAGGGTCATCTGTCGCCGAGACCGTGAATGCCGAACAGTGTGTTGTCTCCCGGATGCTCGGGTTCGGCATATCGCGGATCGGATTGACAGATTGCTGGGTGGGGCTGGGGAAGACCCGGCGGTCATGGTACACATTGGCACCAATGACAAAGTCAGGGGGAGATGGAAGGTCCTTAAAAATGATTATAGGGAACTAGGAGAGAAGCTCAAGTCCAGGACCTCCAAGGTAGTGTTTTCAGAAATACTACCAGTGCCACGAGCGTCACTAGAGAGACAACGGGAGATTAGGGAGTTAAATAAGTGGCTCAGAGGCTGGTGCAGGAAGAAAGGGTTTGGGTTCATGGAGAACTGGGCCGACTTCTCTGTCGGCTACAGACTCTACAGTAGGGACGGGGGTAATACTAATAAGGGGGTAGATAGTGTAGATAGAGAGTGGGTCATAGGAGGGGAGAGTGGGGGTTAGTGGGGGTTGGGATTAGTGAGGAATGTAGGGAGAATATTGGGCAAAACATCAACCAAAGTAACCCAAAAACCCCGGATATTCACTTCACAGGTAATAGTAATTTAAAAAGGGGGGTAAAAATATACATAGACCTCTTAAGTGTATGTACACTAATGCCAGAAGCCTGACTAATAAAATTGGTGAACTGGAATTAGTGATGTGTGAGGAGGACTATGACATAGTGGGAATAACTGAGACATGGCTGGATGATACCTATGACTGGGCAGTTAACGTACAGGGTTACAGTCTGTTTAGAAAGGATCGCCAAAACCGGAGAGGGGGAGGGGTTTGCCTTTATGTAAAGTCCTGTCTAAAGCCCACACCCCGGGAAGATATAAGTGAGGGACATGAAGATGTGGAGTCACTGTGGGTAGAAATAAACGGAGCCAAAAACAATAATAAAATACTAATAGGACTTTATTATAAACCTCCTAATATACCAGAGCCCATAGAAAATCTACTTCTAAACGAAATAGACGAGGTGGCAAATCATAATGAGGTCGCTATTATGGGGGATTTCAACTACCCAGATATAGACTGGAAAACTGAAACCTGTACATCTCATAAAGGAAACAGGTTCTTGGAAATAACCAAAGGCAATTTCCTTTCCAAACTGGTTCAGGACCCGACTAGAGGGACGACCATACTGGACTTAGTATTAACCAATAGACCTGACAGAACAACAGATGTGCAGGTCGGGGGACACCTGGGAAATAGTGACCATAATATAATAACCTTCCAACTGTCATTCAAAAGAGCGTTTCTTCAGGGAGGAACAAAAATACCAAACTTCAAAAAAGCAAAATTTAGCCAACTAAGAGAGGCCATAGGCCTAACTAACTGGGACAAAGTCCTCAAAAATAAAAATACAGCCACAAATGGGATATTTTTAAAAGCATCCTAATATCTAATTGTGAGAGGTACATACCTTATGGGAATAACAGGTTAAGGAACAAGAAAAAACCAATGTGGATAAATAGAGCTGTAAAGAAAGCAATAAATGACAAACAGAAAGCATGTAAATCACTAAAACAGGAGGGGAGCGAGGAAGTATTGAAAAACTACAAGGAAAAAAATAGAATATGTAAAAGACAAATAAAAACAGCCAAACTAGAGACCGAGAGATTAATCGCCAAAGAGAGTAAAACTAACCCTAAAATGTTCTTTAATTATATAAATGGTAAAAAGTATAAACCTGAAGGTGTCGGCCCCTTACAGAGTAATGAGGGGGGAGTTGCAGAGAGCGATGAGGAGAAAGCAAAGCTACTAAATATCTTTTTCTCCACTGTATTCACTGAGGAAAATAAACTGTCAGATGAAATGCAGAATATAAAAGTAAATTCCCCATTAAAAGTGCCCTGTCTGACCCAGGAAGAAGTAGAGCTGCGTCTTAAAAAGATTAAAATAGACAAATCGCCAGGACCGGATGGCATACACCCACGTATCCTAAGAGAATTAAGTAATGTCATCGCTAGACCCTTATTTCTGATATTTAAGGACTCTATACTGACAGGAAGTGTTCCACAGGATTGGCGCATAGCAAATGTGGTGCCAATATTCAAAAAGGGTCCAAAAACAGAGCCCGAGAACTATAGGCCGGTAAGTTTAACATCTGTCTTGGGTAAACTGTTTGAGGGTTTTCTAAGAGATGCTATCTTGGAGTACCTCAATGAAAATAAGCAAATTACTCCATATCAGCATGGCTTCATGAGGGATCGGTCATGTCAAACCAATTTAATCAGTTTCTATGAGGAGGTAAGTTCTAGACTGGACCCCAGCGAATCAATGGATGTCATATATCTGGACTTCTCCAAAGCATTTGACACTGTACCACATAAAAGGTTAGTATATAAAATGAGAATGCTTGGCCTGGGAGAAAATGTCTGTATGTGGGTAAGTAACTGGCTCAGTGATAGAAAACAGAGGGTGGTTATTAATGGTACATACTCAGATTGGGTCACTGTCACTAGTGGGGTACCACAGGGGTCAGTATTGGGCCCTATTCTCTTCAATATATTTATTAATGATCTTGTAGAAGGCTTGCACAGTAAAATATCAATTTTTGCAGATGACACTAAACTGTGTGAAGTAATTAACACAGAAGTGGACAGTACACTGCTACAGATGGATCTGGATAGACTGGAGGCTTGGGCAGAGAAGTAGCAGATGAGGTTTAACACTGACAAATGTAAGGTTATGCATATGGGAAGGAATAATGCAAGTCACCAGTACATACTAAATGGTAAAATATTGGGTAACTCTGACATGGAAAAGGACCTAGGAATTTTAGTGAACAGCAAACTAAGCTGCAGAAACCAGTGTCAGACAGCTGCTGCCAAGGCCAATAAGATAATGGGTTGCATCAAAAGAGGCATAGATTCCCGTGATGAGAACATAGTCCTGCCACTTTACAAATCACTAGTCAGACCACACATGGAGTACTGTGTACAGTTCTGGGCTCCTGTGAACAAGGCAGACATAGCAGAGCTGGAGAGGGTTCAGAGGAGGGCAAATAAAGTAATAACTGGAATGGGTGGACTACAGTACCCAGAAAGATTATCAAAATTAGGCTTATTCACTTTAGAAAAAAGACGACTGAGGGGAGATCTAATAACTATGTATAAATATATCAGAGGTCAGTACAGAGATCTCTCCCATGATCTATTTATCCCCAGGACTGTTACTGTGACGAGGGGACATCCTCTGCGTCTGGAGGAAAGAAGGTTTGTACACAAACATAGAAGAGGATTCTTTACGGTAAGAGCAGTGAGACTATGGAACTCTCTGCCTGAGGAGGTGGTGATGGTAAGTTCACTAAAAGAGTTCAAGAGAGGCCTGGATATATTTTTGGAGGGTAATAATATTACAGGTTATAGTTACTAGAGAGGGGTCGTTGATCCAGGGAGTAATTCTGATTGCCTGATTGGAGTCGGGAAGGAATTTTTTTCCCCTAAAGTGGGGAAAATTGGCTTCTACCTCACAGGGGTTTTTTGCCTTCCTCTGGATCAACTTATAGGAAAACAGGCCGAACTGGATGGACAGATGTCTTTTTTCGGCCTTATAAACTATGTTACTATGTTACTAACTATGATCTATAATGTTATTACTAGGCTTGTGCGAATCGGGTTGAGATTGCTCTATCCAAACCCAATTCATTTGAAAACGTTGTTTACAATATCTCCTGCTTAGAGCGCTAAAATGTGTTCGTTTGAAAACTTTGCTTACAATATCTCCTCCATAGGCTCCCCTGAGGCCTTGAAAATCTTGCTGCAAATAACATTAAACTTGCTTCTTCTTGCGTCTATGACATTATGTTTCGGTTATGTGCATAAATTACTGTTTCAAATTTTGAGGCTGAACTTGGCTTCATTAATGAGATTTTGAAACAGTCATTTATATAGGAAGTGTAACATCATGGTTGCAAGACGAAGCGAGTCTCACATTTTCTGCAGCAAGATTTTCAAGGCCTCAGTGAAGCCCATAAATTTTAGCATGCTATGGAGGAGATATTGTAAGCAAAATTTTCAAACAAATCGGTTTTGGATTGCTCTATTCACTAAAGCCTAGTTATTACACTCCAGAAATGCATCCAGACCCCTGTTGAACCCTTAGTGATGCCTGTCTTGAACTCTTTTAGTGAAGTTACCATCACCACCTCCTCAGGCAGAGAGTTCCATAGTCTCACTGCTCTTACCGTAAAAAATCTACTTTGATATTTATGTACAAACCTTCTTTCCTCTAGACTC
>ONZH01016089.1:0-10170 GCA_900303285.1 Rhinella marina | reverse complement strand
GACTGCAATAGCCTTATAATCACAACCACAGCATCTCTCTCCTCTGCTGTCTCCTCCCTTCCCTGCCAAATCTCTCTCCTCAGCCGTCTCTCTCTCTCTCTCCTTTGCCTCACTCTCTCCCTCTCTCTACTCCTCCCACTCTGTCTCACTTCTTCCAGGATCTAGCAGCGGGGGCGTGTCTCCCTCTCTGGCGTGGCTGCAGTGTCCCTCCCCCTCAGTATTTCAGGCTCGGGGATGGCTTCTTGCGCGGTCTCGGGATGCTGATGTTGCGGTGAGGAGACGGTACCGGGGGCCCCCGGGGGAGGTCTGTGCTGGGGGCCACTGGGGGGCGGCGGGGTTGGGGAGCGGGGCCTGCGGAGGGGGTGGGCGCTCACCTGTCTCCTCAGCCTGTCTCCCAGGTATTGGGGTCACTGCACCCCACATTGATGGTACGGGGGACACGTTATCTGCAGTGCGGGGGCGGAGGGGGTGCAGGCAGCATTACCCTCTCCTCCCCACAGCTGCATGCAGCACTGCAGAGCCCTGAGGAGGGCAGGCAGGTGAGCAGGATGTTCGACCAGGAGGGGCCCCTGTACACCGGCTGTGGCCCCTGCAGGTGTAAGAACAGGTGCTCAGGACATTATGGTACTGGGGAGAAAGACATCCCCCGCGTCAAGCGCCGGAGACACCCCCCCCACACCCCCAAGCGCTGAAGACACCCTGAGCGCCACAGCCATCCCTGCAAAGAGAGGCCAGAGACATCCCCCGCGTCAAGCGCTAGAGACACCCTGAGCGCCAGAGACGTCCCCCGCGCTGAGCGACAGAGACGCCCCTCCCGCAAAGAGGGCAGAGACATCCCCTGCGTCAAGCGCTAGAGACACCCTGAGCGCCAGAGACGCCCCTCCCCGCAAAGAACGCTAGAGACACTCCTCATGTTGACACTCCTACGTCCCCCCGCACAGAGCGCCAAAGACGTGTCACCCGGCATTGAGCACCGGAGACGTCCCCCCATTAATTGAGCTTTAGAGACACCCCCCCCTTACCCCCCCACCGCTTAGGATGCCTGAGACATCCCCCCGCATAGAGCGCCAAAGGCAACCGAGTGGCAGAGACGCCCCCTCTGCGCAGAGCTAATCTCACCTATCACCCTGCGCCAAAGACACCCCTGCAAGACACACGTCCCCGCACTGTGTACCGCAGTCGTATGTGGACCCTGCGCCAAACACGTCCCCTGCACTGTGTACCGCATCGTATCTGGACCCTGCGCCAAACACGTCCCCCGCACTGTGTACTGGCAGTCGTATTGGACCTGCGCCAAACACGTCCCCCGCACTGTGTACCGCAGTCGTATGTGGACCCTGCGCCAAACACGTCCCCGCACTGTGTACCGCAGTCGTATGTGGACCCTGCGCCAACACGTCGCCCGCACTGTGTACCGCAGTCGTATCTGGACCCTGGGCCAAACACGTCCCCCGCACTGTGTACCGCAGTCGTATGTGGACCCTGCGCCAAACACGTCCCCCGCACTGTGTACCGCAGTCGTAGTGTGGACCCTGCGCCAAACACGTCCCCCGCACTGTGTACCGCAGTCGTATGTGGACCCTGCGCCAAACACGTCCCCCGCACTGTGTACCGCAGTCGTATGTGGACCCTGCGCCAAACACGTCCCCCGCACTGTGTACAGTCATATGTGGACCCTGCGCCAAACACGTCCCCCGCACTGTGTACGCAGTCGTGCGCCAAACCGTCCCCGCTGTGACCGCAGTGTGTGGACCCTGCGCAAACCCTGACCCTGCGCACCGCCCCGCACTGTGTACCGCAGTCGTATGTGGACCCTGCGCCAAACACGTCCCCTGCACTGTGTACCGCAGTCGTATGTGGACCCTGCGCCAAACACGTCCCCCGCACTGTGTACCGCAGTCGTATGTGGACCCTGCGCCAAACACGTCCCCCGCACTGTGTACCGCAGTCGTATTTGGACCCTGCGCCAAACACGTCCCCCGCACTGTGTACCGCAGTCGTATGTGGACCCTGCGCCAAACACGTCCCCGCCGCACTGTGTACGTCATCTGGACCTGCGCCAAAACACGTCCCCCGCACTGTGTACCGCAGTCGTATGTGGACCCTGCGCCAAACACGTCCCCCGCACTGTGTACCGCAGTCGTACCCGAACCCTGCGCCAAACACGTTCCCCCGCACTGTGTACCGCAGTCGTACCGAACCCTGCGCCAAACACGTCCCCTGCACTGTGTACTGCAGTCGTATGTGGACCCTGCGCCAAACACGTCCCCTGCCACTGTGTACTGCAGTCGTGCGCCAAACACGTCCCCCGCACTGTGTACCGCAGTTCGTATCTGGACCCTGCGCCAAACACGTCCCCCGCACTGTGTACCGCAGTCGTATCTGGACCCTGCGCCAAACACGTCCCCCGCACTGTGTACCGCAGTCGTACCCGAACCCTGCGCCAAAACGTCCCCGCACTGTGTACCGCAGTCGTATCTGGACCCTGCGCCAAACACGTCCCCCGCACTGTGTACCGCAGTCGTATCTGGACCCTGCGCCAAACACGTCCCCCGCACTGTGTACCGCAGTCGTATCTGGACCCTGCCGCCAAACACGTCCCCCGCACTGTTGTACCGCAGTTCGTATCTGGACCCTGCGCCCAAACACGTCCCCCGCACTGTGTACCGCAGTTGTATCTGGACCCTGCGCCAAACACGTCCCCCGCACTGTTGTACGCAGTCGTATCTGGACCCTGCGCCAAACACGTCCCCCGCACTGTGTACCGCAGTCGTATCTGGACCCTGCGCCAAACACGTCCCCCGCACTGTGTACCGCAGTCGTATCTGGACCCTGCGCCAAACACGTCACCCCGCACTGTTACCGCAGTCGTATCTTGGACCTGCGCCAAAACACGTCCCCCGCACTGTGTACCGCTCGTACTGGACCCTGCGCCAAAACGTCCGCACACGTCCCCGCACTGTGTACCGCAGTCGTATCTGGACCCTGCGCCTTCCTGCTCATGATGCCGGGTGTCATGAAGATGTGAGGGGCAGGGGAGTCCTGGATGGTGTCGGCTTCAGTAAGGGGCGTCCTTTTTCTTTTTGCTGTGTGGCCCCCTGTATCTAGGTTCCCCCTGGGTTCGGTTCCTCTCTGTGCATCAGTGGGCGCAGGGTCCGGCCCTGGGGATTAGGGGCACTGCACATAGTACTAGGTCTTTCGCAGTGATAATGGTCGTGTATTAGCGCCATCATGTGACTGGACCGCACATTGTGCCGTTATGAGGTGTAATTCATCCATCAGGCAACTAGGGCGATGTGGAGAGGAGGGCGGAGGTAACATCGTAACGTAGTCTATAAGGCAGAGAAAACCCCTCCACCATCCAGTTCGGCTTATTATTCTGCAAGTTGATCCAGAGGAAGACAACAAAACCCTGTGAGGTAGAAGCCAATATTCCTCACTTTAGGGGAAAAAATTCCTTCCCGACTCCAATCAGGCATCAGAATTACTCCCTGGATCAATGACCCCTCTCTAGTAACTATAACCTGTAATATTATTACCTCCAGAAATACATCCAGGCCCCTCCTGATCTCTTATAGTGAACTTACCATCACCACCTCCTCAGGGAGAGAGTTCCATAGTCTCACTGCTCTTACAGTAAAGAGTCCATAGTCTCACTGCTCTTACAGTAAAGAGTCCATAGTCTCACTGCTCTTACCGTAAAGAGTCCATAGTCTCACTGCTGCTCTTACAGTAAAGAGTCCATAGTCTCACTGCTCTTACAGTAAAGAGTCCATAGTCTCACTGCTCTTACCGTAAAGAGTCCATAGTCTCACTGCTCTTACAGTAAAGAGTCCATAGTCTCACTGCTCTTACAGTAAAGAGTCCATAGTCTCACTGCTCTTACAGTAAAGAGTCCATAGTCTCACTGCTCTTACCGTAAAGAGTCCATAGTCTCACTGCTCTTACAGTAAAGAGTCCATAGTCTCACTGCTCTTACAGTAAAGAGTCCATAGTCTCACTGCTCTTACAGTAAAGAGTCCATAGTCTCACTGCTCTTACAGTAAAGAGTCCATAGTCTCACTGCTCTTACAGTAAAGAGTCCATACTGCTCTTACAGTATAGAGTCCATAGTCTCACTGCTCTTACAGTAAAGAGTCCATAGTCTCACTGCTCTTACAGTAAAGAGTCCATAGTCTCACTGCTCTTACAGTAAAGAGTCCATAGTCTCACTGCTTCTTACAGTTAAAGAGTCCATAGTCTCACTGCTCTTACAGTAAAGAGTCCATAGTCTCACTGCTCTTACAGTAAAGAGTCCATAGTCTCACTGCTCTTACAGTAAAGAGTCCATAGTCTCACTGCTCTTACAGTAAAAGAGTCCATTAGTCTCACTGCTCTTACAGTAAAGAGTCCATAGTCTCACTGCTCTTACAGTAAAGAGTCCATAGTCTCACTGCTCTTACAGTAAAGAGTCCATAGTCTCACTGCTCTTACAGTAAAGAGTCCATAGTCTCACTGCTCTTACAGTAAAGAGTCCATTAGTCTCACTGCTCTTACAGTAAAGAGTCCATAGTCTCACTGCTCTTACAGTAAAGAGTCCATAGTCTCACTGCTCTTACAGTAAAGAGTCCATAGTCTCACTGCTCTTACAGTAAAGAGTCCATAGTCTCACTGCTCTTACAGTAAAAGAGTCCATAGTCTCACTGCTCTTACAGTAAAGAGTCCATAGTCTCACTGCTCTTACAGTAAAGAGTCCATAGTCTCACTGCTCTTACAGTAAAGAGTCCATAGTCTCACTGCTCTTACAGTAAAAGAGTCCATAGTCTCACTGCTCTTACAGTAAAGAGTCCATAGTCTCACTGCTCTTACAGTAAAGAGTCCATAGTCTCACTGCTCTTACAGTAAAGAGTCCATAGTCTCACTGCTCTTACAGTAAAGAGTCCATAGTCTCACTGCTCTTACAGTAAAGAGTCCATAGTCTCACTGCTCTTACAGTAAAGAGTCCATAGTCTCACTGCTCTTACAGTAAAGAGTCCATAGTCTCACTGCTCTTACAGTAAAGAGTCCATAGTCTCACTGCTCTTACAGTAAAGAGTCCATAGTCTCACTGCTCTTACAGTAAAGAGTCCATAGTCTCACTGCTCTTACAGTAAAGAGTCCATAGTCTCACTGCTCTTACAGTAAAGAGTCCATAGTCTCCACTGCTCTTTACAGTAAAGAGTCCATAGTCTCACTGCTCTTACAGTAAAGAGTCCATAGTCTCACTGCTCTTACAGTAAAGAGTCCATAGTCTCACTGCTCTTACAGTAAAGAGTCCATAGTCTCACTGCTCTTACAGTAAAGAGTCCATAGTCTCACTGCTCTTACAGTAAAAGAGTCCATAGTCTCACTGCTCTTACAGTAAAGAGTCCATAGTCTCACTGCTCTTACAGTAAAGAGTCCATAGTCTCACTGCTCTTACAGTAAAGAGTCCATAGTCTCACTGCTCTTACAGTAAAGAGTCCATAGTCTCACTGCTCTTACAGTAAAGAGTCCATAGTCTCACTGCTCTTACAGTAAAGAGTCCATAGTCTCACTGCTCTTACAGTAAAGAGTCCATAGTCTCACTGCTCTTACAGTAAAGAGTCCATAGTCTCACTGCTCTTACAGTAAAGAGTCCATAGTCTCACTGCTCTTACAGTAAAGAGTCCATAGTCTCACTGCTCTTACAGTAAAGAGTCCATAGTCTCACTGCTCTTACAGTAAAGAGTCCATAGTCTCACTGCTCTTACAGTAAAGAGTCCATAGTCTCACTGCTCTTACAGTAAAGAGTCCATAGTCTCACTGCTCTTACAGTAAAGAGTCCATAGTCTCACTGCTCTTACAGTAAAGAGTCCATAGTCTCACTGCTCTTACAGTAAAGAGTCCATAGTCTCACTGCTCTTACAGTAAAGAGTCCATAGTCTCACTGCTCTTACAGTAAAGAGTCCATAGTCTCACTGCTCTTTACAGTAAAGAGTCCATAGTCTCACTGCTCTTACAGTAAAGAGTCCATAGTCTCACTGCTCTTACAGTAAAGAGTCCATAGTCTCACTGCTCTTACAGTAAAGAGTCCATAGTCTCACTGCTCTTACAGTAAAGAGTCCATAGTCTCACTGCTCTTTACAGTAAAGAGTCCATAGTCTCACTGCTCTTACAGTAAAGAGTCCATAGTCTCACTGCTCTTACAGTAAAGAGTCCATAGTCTCACTGCTCTTTACAGTAAAGAGTCCATAGTCTCACTGCTCTTACAGTAAAGAGTCCATAGTCTCACTGCTCTTACAGTAAAGAGTCCATAGTCTCACTGCTCTTACAGTAAAGAGTCCATAGTCTCACTGCTCTTACAGTAAAGAGTCCATAGTCTCACTGCTCTTACAGTAAAGAGTCCATAGTCTCACTGCTCTCTTACAGTAAAGAGTCCATAGTCTCACTGCTCTTACAGTAAAGAGTCCATAGTCTCACTGCTCTTACAGTAAAGAGTCCATAGTCTCACTGCTCTTACAGTAAAGAGTCCATAGTCTCACTGCTCTTACAGTAAAGAGTCCATAGTCTCACTGCTCTTACAGTAAAGAGTCCATAGTCTCCACTGCTCTTACAGTAAGAGTCCATAGTCTCACTGCTCTTACAGTAAAGAGTCCATAGTCTCACTGCTCTTACAGTAAGAGTCCATAGTCTCACTGCTCTTACAGTAAAGAGTCCAAGAGTCCATAGTCTCACTGCTCTTACAGTAAAGAGTCCATAGTCTCACTGCTCTTACAGTAAAGAGTCCATAGTCTCACTGCTCTTACCAGTAAAGAGTCCATTAGTCTCACTGCTCTTACAGTAAAGAGTCCATAGTCTCACTGCTCTTACAGTAAAGAGTCCATAGTCTCACTGCTCTTACAGTTAAAGAGTCCATAGTCTCACTGCTCTTACAGTAAAGAGTCCATAGTCTCACTGCTCTTACAGTAAGAGTCCATAGTCTCACTGCTCTTACAGTAAAGAGTCCATAGTCTCACTGCTCTTACAGTAAAGAGTCCATAGTCTCACTGCTCTTACAGTAAAGAGTCCATAGTCTCACTGCTCTTACAGTAAAAGCTCTTACAGTCCATAGTCTCACTGCTCTTACAGTTAGTAAAGAGTCCATAGTCTCACTGCTCTTACAGTTAAAGAGTCCATAGTCTCACTGCTCTTACAGTAAAGAGTCCATAGTCTCACTGCTCCTTACAGTAAAGAGTCCATAGTCTCACTGCTCTTACAGTAAGAGTCCATAGTCTCACTGCTCTTACAGTAAAGAGTCCATAGTCTCACTGCTCTTACAGTAAAGAGTCCATAGTCTCACTGCTCTTACAGTAAAGAGTCCATAGTCTCACTGCTCTTACAGTTAAAGAGTCCATAGTCTCACTGCTCTTACAGTAAAGAGTCCATAGTCTCACTGCTCTTACAGTAAAGAGTCCATAGTCTCACTGCTCTTACAGTAAAGAGTCCATAGTCTCACTGCTCTTACAGTAAAGAGTCCATAGTCTCACTGCTCTTACAGTAAAGAGTCCATAGTCTCACTGCTCTTACAGTAAAGAGTCCATAGTCTCACTGCTCTTACAGTAAAAGTCCATAGTCTCACTGCTCTTACAGTAAAGAGTCCATAGTCTCACTGCTCTTACAGTAAAGAGTCCATAGTCTCACTGCTCTTACAGTAAAGAGTCCATAGTCTCACTGCTCTTACAGTAAAGAGTCCATAGTCTCACTGCTCTTACAGTAAAGAGTCCATAGTCTCACTGCTCTTACAGTAAAGAGTCCATAGTCTCACTGCTCTTACAGTAAAGAGTCCATAGTCTCACTGCTCTTACAGTAAAGAGTCCATAGTCTCACTGCTCTTACAGTAAAAGTCCATAGTCTCACTGCTCTTACAGGTGTTACAGTGATTTAAGTGTTAATATTTATTACAGGTTACAGTCACTGGAGGTTGGACTTAATATTATTACAGGTTAAGTCACTGGAGGCTGGAGGTCTGGAGATGTAATATTATTACAGGTTACAGTCACGGAGGTCTGGAGGTATATTATTACAGGTTATAGTCACTGGAGTCTGGTAATTATATTACAGGTTATATCTGGAGTGTAATATTATTACAGGTTAAGTCACTGGAGGTCTGTTTATTACTTATAGTCACTTCTGGAGTGTAATATTATTACAGGTTATAGTCACTGGAGGTCTGGAGGGTAATATTATTACAGATTATAGTCACTGGAGGTCTGGAGTGTAATATTATTACAGGTTATGTCACTGGAGGTCTGGAGTGTAATATTTCAGGTTATATCAAGGTCTGGAGTGTTTTTACAGTCACTGGAGTCTGGAGTGTAATATTATTACAGGTACAATCACTGGAGGTCTGGAGGTAGATATTATTACGGTTATAGTCACGGAGGTCTGGAGTGTAATATTATTACGGGTTATAGTCCTGGAGGTCTGGAGTGTAATAATATTATTTACAGGTCTGGAGTAATATTATTACACTGTGAGGGTCTGGAGTGTAATATTATTACAGGTTACAATCACTGGAGTCTGGAGTGTAATATTATTACAGGTTATAGTCATTGGAGGTCTGGAGGGTATATATTATTACAGGTTATCGTCATGGAGGTCTGGGGTGTAATTATTACAGGGTATAGTCACTGGAGGTCTGGAGTGTAATTTATTACAGGTTATAATCACTGGAGGTCTGGAGGGTAATATTTTACAGGTTATAGTCACTGGAGTCTGGAGGGTATATTATTACAGGTTATAGTCACTGGAGGTCTGGAGTGTAATATTATTAAGGTTATATCACTGAGGTCTGGAGTGTTAATTTATAACACTGGAGGTCTGGAGTGGTAATATTATTACAGGTTATAGTCAACTGGAGGTCTGGAGTGGTAATAAATTACAGGTTATAATCACTGGAGGTCTGGAGTGTAATATTATTACAGGTTATAATACTGGAGGTCTGGAGTGTATATTATTACAGGTTATAATCACTGGAGGTCTGGAGGGTAATTTATTACAGGTTATAGTCACTGGAGGTCTGGAGTGTAATATTTTACAGGTTATAGTCACTGGGTCTGAGGGATATTAATTATTTGGGACAGTGTTTCACTCTATGTAATATTTGGAGGTCTGGAAGTGTAATATCTGGAGTTACAGGTTATAGTCACTGGAGGTCTGGAGTGTAATATTATTACAGGTTATAATCACTGGAGGTCTGGGAGTGTTAATATTATTACAGGTTATAGTCACTGGAGTCTGGAGTGTATATTTATTACGTTTATGTCACGGAGGTCTGGAGGGTAATATTATTACAGGTTAATAATCACTGAGTCTGGAGTGTAATATTATTCAAGGTTAAGTCACTGGAGGTCTGGAGTGTATATTACAGGTTATAGTCACTGGAGTCTGGAGTGTAATTATTACAGGTTTATAGTCACTGGAGGTCTGGAGTGTAATATTATTACAGGTTAAGTCACTGGAGGTCTGGAGGTAATATTATTACAGGTTATAATCACTGGAGGTCTGGAGTGTAATATTATTACAGGTTTGTCACTGGAGGTCTGGAGTGTAATAATTATAGTCACAGGTTATTAGTCACTGGAGGTCTGGAGTGGTAATATTATTACAGGTGGAATATTATTACAGGTTATAGTCACTGGAGGTCTGGAGTGTAATATTATTACAGGTTATAGTCACTGGACTGGACAGGGTCTGGAGGTCTGGGTAATATATTGACAGGTTATAGTACTGGAGGTCTGGAGTGTAATATTATTACAGGTTATAGTCACTGGACGTCTGGAGGTAAGATTATTTACAGGTTTAGTCACTGGAGGTTGGAGTGTAATATTATTACAGGTTAACGTCACTGGAGGTCTGGAGGTAATATTATTACAGGTTATAGTACTGGAGGCTGTGAGTGTAATATTATTACAGGTTATAGTCACTGAGGTCTGGAGTGTAATATTATTACGGTTATAATCACTGGAGGTCTGGAGGGTAATATTAAGGTTATAGTCACGGTGGAGTATAATCCACTGGGAGTCTGGAGTGAATATTATTACAGGTTATAATCACTGGAGGTCTGGAGTACATATAGTCACTGGACAGGTTATAGTCACTGGAGTCTGGAGTGTAATATTATTACAGGTTTATACTCACTGGAGGTCTGGA
>ONZH01016088.1:0-30775 GCA_900303285.1 Rhinella marina | reverse complement strand
TCTGATTGGTACGCTCAGTCTGTCCATTCGTCTGGGGATGAAGGCAGAGGAGAAAGACAGTTGTATCCCGAGCCGAGTACAGAACGATCTCCAGAATCTGGACACAAACTGAGTCCCACGATCAGAGACAACGTCAGTGGGAATGCCATGAAGTTTCACAATGTTGTCAAAAACAATTGTGCAAGAGTTTTAGCATTGGGGAGTCCGGGTAATGCAATAAAGTGCGCCATTTTACTAAAACGATCTACACCACCAGAATAAACTGTCTTACCAGATGACTCAGGCAGATCAGTGATGAAGTCCATGGATAGGTGAGTCCATGGTCTGGACGGGATGGGTAATGGAAGTAGGGGTCCAGAAGGACGAGTATGTGTCACCTTAGAGCGTGCACAGACACTACAGGCTGACACATAGTCCCTCAACACACTTACGCAGACCTGGCCACCAGAATCTACGAGAGATGAGGTCGACAGTGGATTTACTCCCAGGGTGTCCCACAAGCACCGAAGAATGATGCTCCTCAAACACCTTATGACGCAAATCAGAAGGAACAAACAACTTCCCGGGAGGGCAAGACTCCGGCGCATCTCCCTGGGCCTCAAAACACTTTAGCCTCAAGATCAGGGTAAAGAGCGGATATCACCACTCCTTCAGACAGTATAGGGCTCGGATCTTCAAAATCACCACCTCCGGGAAAACTACGTGACAAGGCATCCGCCTTCACATTCTTAACCCCAGGACGGTATGTGACAATGAAATTGAATCTGGTGAAGAACAAAGACCATCTGGCCTGCCTCGGATTAAGTCGTCTAGCCGACTCCAGGTAAGCCAGATTTTTGTGATCAGTGAATACCGTGATTGGGTGAATCACCCCTTCCAACCAATGACGCCATTCCTCAAAAGCCAACTTAATGGCCAGTAACTCTCGGTTACCCACATCATAATTTCTCTCCGCCACAGAGAGTTTCTTCGAAAAAAAGCACATGGGCGCCATTTACCAGGTGCCGGGCCCTGTGATAACACAGCTCCTACCCCCACATCGGATGCGTCAACCTCCACAATGAAAGGTTGTGACACATCTGGCTGCACCAATATAGGGGCAGAAGAAAAGCACTCCTTTACAGCGGAGAAGGCTTGCAATGCTGCCATCAGACCACACTGAGACATCCGTCCCTTTCTTAGTCATGTCAGTTAACGGTTTAACTATTGTCGAATAGTTCTTAATAAATTTTCGGTAATAGTTGGTGAACCCCAAAAATCGCATAAGAGCCTTCAGATTTTCAGGTCGGTCCCAGTTCAGAACAGCACAGAATTTCTCTGGATCCATATGAAAACCTGAAGATGAAAGCAGGTATCCTAAGAATTGTACCTCATGTACAGCAAAAGCACATTTCTCTAATTTTGCATACAACTTGTTATCTCTTAAGATTTGCAACACCTGCCTCACGTGATCCTGATGTGTCACAATATCTGGAGAATAGATTAGTATGTCATCCAAATACACGACTACAAACCTCCCCACAAGGTGATGAAAAATGTCATTAACAAAATGCTGGAAGACAGCAGGAGCATTGGTCAACCCAAAAGGCATGACCAGGTTCTCAATGTGGCCCTCAGGAGTGTTAAAGGCCGTCTTCCATTCATCCCCTTCTTTGATCCTGACCAGATTATATGCCCCCCTTAAGTCCAACTTGGAGAACACCTTGGCATCCACAATCTGGTTAAACAAGTCAGGAATCAAAGGAAGGGGGTACGGATCACGGACAGTAATCTTATTGAGTTCACTGAAATCCAGACATGGCCTAAGGGTTCCGGCCTTTTTCTTAACAAAAAAGAAGCCTGCTGCCACAGGAGATTTGGAAGGCCTAATATGTCCTTTGGCCAAACTCTCAACCCTCATATTCCTTCATGGCCGTTCTCTCAGGTCCAGAAAGGTTATACAGCCTAGATTTGGGCAATCTTGTTCCAGGGATAAGATTGATAGGACAATCGTATTCCCGGTGAGGGGGTAAATCCTGACATCCACCACAAAATACATCAGAGAAATCCGATATAAAAGAAGGAAGAGTCTTTAAGCAGCGAGATGACCACACCAACCTTCTGTTCCTCATTACCAGAAGAATGTGGACGCAGTCTGAAATACAATTTGCACGCCTCCCTAAACAGAACAAAATTATCACATTCCCCAGAAAATCTATCCGGGAGGGGGACCTTAGGCTCCAAACAGGCCTGACACTCAGCACCCCCAGAACCACCAGCCTGTGGTCTCCGAATCTGGTTGCGGATGTCAGCCACCTCCAAGCAGAGTCCCTGCAGCCGTTCAGTCAGTGCAGCAATAGCATCCATGTCAGCACAATAAATGACATAAATTTTTGTTTGTCGGCGGTTTATAATGTCACGCTCTGGTGGGGGGGGGAAGGCCACACCGAGCGTAAGAAAGATGGGAACAGACAAAACAGGGAACTGGTCACCTCCTGCAGGGGACCCTAAGACTAGGCCCTAGCTGGCTACCAGTATGAACTAACCGGGTGGTAGGAAAGCTCATACACAGGAACCTAATCTGAATAAACCCTAGAACACCCTGCAGTCTAATGACCCAAGAGAGTAACCTGTTCCTCCAAGCGTAAGGAGGAACAGGAGACTCAAACAGGAATAACCAAAGGAAGGGAAAACACTTAACTTTAAGTAGAACTCAGCAACAGGATCTCAGCCGAGATCCACACCACTCTTCAACCAGGTATGTAGAAGATATAAACCGCAAGGGATACTGGGAGAGGAAGAGGTAAGTAGGAGACAGCTAATTGCCAGCGGCAACAGCTGAGGAAAAGGGGTGGTGGTGAACAGCACCCAAACCACAGGGAATAGCCTGTCAAACCTGTCACTTAGAAAGCCGCGCAGAACGTCTGATTCCAGACGCAAGACCACTCGTGACACCCTGGTCCTCATATGGTCCCCCCATAGCATCCCTGGTCCCCATATGGCCCCCCATAGCATCTTTTGTAATCAATATGGCCCCCTCTGACATCCCTGGTCCCCATATGCACCCCCATAGCATCCCTGGTCCCCATATGGCCCCCCATAGCATCCCTGGTCCCCATATGGCCCCCCCCCATAGCATCTCTTGTAATCAATATGGCCTCCTATGACATTCCTGGTCGCCATGATAGATACCCCCAACATCCCTGGTCCCCATCTAGGCCCCCCTAACTTTCCTGATCCCCCTGATGACATCACCTGGGCACTGTACAGTACAGTACTGTAGATCTTACAGTCTCCTGGTGCTTGCATGGTCCCATGGCCTAAACGCTATGGCGCCGTCTTCTTCCTCTCAGTGAGATAGCCACGCCTCCTTCTTCTGCTCTCCAATGATGTGTCGTCCGGCTCCCCCGCTAGCTCTCTCTATCCTCCTCCTGCATCATGGCGCCTGTCAGCGCTGATATCGGTATGTGTTCTCTGCTTCTGGTCTTTATAGGGGGGTTCCCAACAACAAAATATGCACAAAAAGTGTGGTCCGGGGTCGGATCAGGGGGTGGTCTGCTAAAAGAGAGGCATTGTCCATAGAAATGCATTGGAGGAAAATTGGTTGCAAAAAAAATCGGTCGGGAAGGGGGGGGGGGGTCTTCTCAAAGAAGTGGTCTGCTCGGGAGGTTTCACTGTATACAAGTTATTTTCTTTACATACCAATAGGCTGTGGGTAAAGCCTGGATTTGAGCACCTCGACGCTCCATTGATCTCTGGTGGTGAGCCACTCACCCTTCAACTAATCTATAGATACTCCTTGTAGAGGGGACAGACTCCAGCTGGACCCTGTGGTACTATAGATACTCGTTGTAGTGGTGACAGACTCCAGCGTGAACGTGTGGTACTATAGATACTCCTTGTAGAGAGGACAGACTCCAGCACCAGCTAGAACTTGTGGTACTATAGATACTCCTTGTAGTGGTGACAGACTCCAGCTGGACCCTGTGGTACTATAGATACTCCTTGTAGAGGGGACAGACTCCAGCTGGAACGTGTGGTCTTATAGATACTCCTTGTAGAGGGGACAGAGTCCAGCGTGAACATGTGGTACTATAGATACTCCTTGTAGCGGTGACAGACTGCAGCACCAGTTGGAACGTGTGGTACTATAGATACTCCTTGTAGAGGGGACAGACTCCAGCGTGAACGTGTGGTACTATAGATACTCCTTGTAGCGGTGACAGACTCCAGCACCAGTTGGAAAGTGTGGTACTATAGATACTCCTTGTAGAGGGGACAGACTCCAGCTGGACCCTGTGGTACTATAGATACTCGTTGTAGCGGTGACAGACTCCAGCGTGAACGTGTGGTACTATAGATACTCCTTGTAGAGAGGACAGACTCCAGCACCAGCTAGAACTTGTGGTACTATAGATACTCCTTGTAGTGGTGACAGACTCCAGCTGGACCCTGTGGTACTATAGATACTCCTTGTAGAGGGGACAGACTCCAGCTGGAACGTGTGGTCTTATAGATACTCCTTGTAGAGGGGACAGACTCCAGCGTGAACATGTGGTACTATAGATACTCCTTGTAGCGGTGACAGACTGCAGCACCAGTTAGAACGTGTGGTACTATAGATACTCCTTGTAGAGGGGACAGACTCCAGCACCAGTTGGAACGTGTGGTACTATAGATACTCCTTGTAGAGGGGACAGACTCCAGCGTGAACGTGTGGTACTATAGATACTCCTTGTAGCGGTGACAGACTGCAGCACCAGTTGGAACGTGTGGTACTATAGATACCCCTTGTAGAGGGGACAGACTCCAGCTGGAACGTGTGGTACTATAGATACCCCTTGTAGAGGGGACAGACTCCAGCTGGAACGTGTGGTACTATAGATACCCCTTGTAGAGGGGACAGACTCCAGCGTGAACATGTGGTACTATAGATACTCCTTGTAGCGGGGACAGACTCCAGCACCAGTTGGAACGTGTGGTACTATAGATACTCCTTGTAGACAGGACAGACTCCAGCTGAAACATGTGGTACTATAGATACTCCTTGTAGCGGGGACAGACTCCAGCACCAGTTGGAACGTGTGGTACTATAGATACTCCTTGTAGAGGGGACAGACTCCAGCTGGACCCTGTGGTACTATAGATACCCCTTGTAGAGGGGACAGACTCCAGCTGGAAAGTGTGGTACTATAGATACTCCTTGTAGACAGGACAGACTCCATCTGAAACATGTGGTACTATAGATACTCCTTGTAGCGGGGACAGACTCCAGCACCAGTTGGAACGTGTGGTACTATAGATACTCCTTGTAGAGGGGACAGACTCCAGCGTGAACGTGTGGTACTATAGATACTCCTTGTAGCGGTGACAGACTGCAGCACCAGTTGGAACGTGTGGTACTATAGATACTCCTTGTAGAGGGGACAGACTCCAGCTGGAACGTGTGGTACTATAGATACTCCTTGTAGCGGTGACAGACTCCAGCAGCAGTTGGAACGTGTGGTACTATAGATACTCCTTGTAGCGGGGACAGACTCCAGCACCAGTTGGAACGTGTGGTACTATAGATACTCCTTGTAGCGGGGAAAGACTCCAGCTGGAACGTGTGGTCTTATAGATACTCCTTGTAGAGGGGACAGACTCCAGCGTGAACATGTGGTACTATAGATACTCCTTGTAGCGGGGAAAGACTCCAGCTGGAACGTGTGGTCTTATAGATACTCCTTGTAGAGGGGACAGACTCCAGCGTGAACATGTGGTACTATAGATACTCCTTGTAGCGGGGAAAGACTCCAGTTGGAACGTGTGGTATTATAGATACTCCTTGTAGCGGTGACAGACTCCAGCACCAGTTGGAACGTGTGGTACTATAGATACTCCTTGTAGCGGTGACAGACTCCAGCACCAGTTGGAACGTGTGGTACTATAGATACTCCTTGTAGCGGGGACAGACTCCAGCACCAGTTGGAACGTGTGGTACTATAGATACTCCTTGTAGACAGGACAGACTCCAGCTGGAACGTGTGGTACTATAGATACTCCTTGTAGTGGTGACAGACTCCAGCACCAGTTGGAACGTGTGGTACTATAGATACTCCTTGTAGCGGGGACAGACTCCAGCACCAGTTGGAACGTGTGGTACTATAGATACTCCTTGTAGCGGTGACAGACTCCAGCACCAGTTGGAACGTGTGGTACTATAGATACTCCTTGTAGCGGGGAAAGACTCCAGTTGGAACGTGTGGTACTATAGATACTCCTTGTAGCGGGGACAGACTCCAGCACCAGTTGGAACGTGTGGTACTATAGATACTCCTTGTAGCGGGGACAGACTCCAGCACCAGTTGGAACGTGTGGTACTATAGATACTCCTTGTAGACAGGACAGACTCCAGCTGGAACGTGTGACACTGGGCTCCAGTATGTAGGCAGGACCACACAAAATCTTAGACACCGCCTTAACGCTCATCGTTCGAACATCTATAAAAAATATGCAAAACACAGTGTCTCTAGGCACTTTGCACAAATGCATGGGGCTAATGAAGCTCTCCTTAATCTTACACCCATTGAATGGGTTCCGCAATCCTTTCAACGTCTGTGCCGGAAGGAAATGTACTGGATTTTCTGTTTAATTCTCTTATTCCTTTTGGCTTGAACGAGTCCTTAGAACATAACAATTATTGAAAACCCTCCTTTCTCTTCTTTATCTATCTAATATTTATTATATTTTATTATTTCCTATCAAATGTATTTATTTAATTATTTAATGTAATCTTTTGATTAAATTATATTACACTATATGTCCCTTTAAAATAATTAAATCACATATATATGTCTTTAATATACATTTAATATATATTTTTTGAAAAGAGTTCATTATTTATATATTTAGTCCTTTAAATATAACCCTAAATATACCTATAATATCCATCTAATAACCATAATCCTTTGAATATAATTTAATTACTTATCTATTTCTAAAAACATACATTTTTTCCAGACTCAGTAATGGCCATTTGAATATATTAATGCATGGTTCATTTTAACACATGGGTCAACCTTGATTATTTGGTTTGCGACTCTCTTGCGTTCCAGCATGGAACGCATATCAACTCCGTTTCTTACCCCCACTTCCGGGTCCCGATGCGTTCCAACCCCGAAACGCGTTGAGCCATTTCTTTTGCACATATAATAAAAGCGACTTCCTGAAAATTTGGAGCCCTGACGACCATTCTTCTGGGACGGGGAAGCGTTTTGTGACAATTGACAAGCGATCTTGGCGGGGAGGAGGTGGTCCAGGTGGTTTGTTAACTGCTCTGTACCGCCCTCCCCAGTGAAGTAAGTAACAGTGATATATTCACTAATTAATATTTTTCAAGAAGAAGTGTTAGTTTGGAATACATTTTCTGGGCGCCCCTACAAGTTTTCCCTCTCTCCAGGACAGAGTCCACTTGGAAAGGGACACTCGGTGTTTCTTCCGGGTATCTATTATTATAGATTTTCACTTGTTTCTACATTCTTATCTTTGCAGTCCACTGGCTGATATACCCTAGGGTGCACTGCTGATATACCTTAGGGTGCACTGCTGATATACCCTAGGGTGCACTGCTGATATACCCTAGGGTGCACTGCTGATATACCCTAGGGTGCTGCCTATCTTATTTTGTAAACCTTAATACTTTACTATAAACTAGTCCCTTGGCGCTTCACTGCCTCTTTGTTTCTCTGTTTTTCATTTTATTTGAGAAGAAATGTGTCCTTGAAGAAAGCCCTACCTTGACACAAGGGTCGGCTTGTTCAGGGATATAGACGCTCACAGATAGCGGTATTATATGGTCTGATTGTATAGATCTGGTTTTTCTCCCTTTGCTGAAGTCTCTTTCACACGATCAGTATTTCTGAGCCAGAATCAAGAGCGGAACCTACAGAGAAGAAGTATAATGGAAATGTATGTGTCTCATCTGTGTTTTGGACCCATTCCTGTTTTGGCTTACAAATACTGATGAAAAATACTGACCAAATACTGACCGTGTAAAAGTTGCCTAAGACTGTGGAAATGTAGGATGTGTTCAGTATGTGACGTCCAATAACCTTTTACAAGACACGAGCAGCAAATTGTAATGTGGGAAATGACATATGTGCACCACCAATCGATTAAGACCACGGGGCAGAGAAGATGATTTGGGTTTTAGGGTTATAACTTGTCCGCGGTCTTGTCATAAGATGTTGATTGTAAAGAATGGCAGTGATTCTCGGAGTGGTTTGTAGAGGAGTCAGAAATCATTCCGTGGAATGTGAACGGCTGTGGCTTTAGGTTACAGTCGTGTTGAAGTGGAGACTGATGGATGCTCAGCAGAGCAGTGTGTGCGGTCTGGGCTACGAGTATAAGGGTGTGGTTATGAGCGGTGTGTGAATATGAATAAATGATGCCGCAGCAAGAAATGAAAATCTGAATGTGTATGGAGTACGATATTGGGTTTTTATATAATGCACATTGGGATTTGTTTTTCCTTGGGAGATTTTTGTGTTTTTTATTGGTGACAGAAGTTTTGATTGAGCTCTTCATTTTTCTTTATTGAATTCAGTGAAACGGTCTGTGCCCTCCATGTCTTCATGTCGGTATTGTATCGACTGTAACATGTGAAATGTTGTGCTGACATCAGAGATCTGAAAGCGGGAGGATCGCTCCGTCCGAACCAGAAGAGGTGGACTTAGATGACCTAGAGGAGAGGACAGGGTGGCCTTGTGTCCATCCCCTTGTTACAAGACACCCCCATGAAAGATGAGAAGTGTCAACATGAAGGAAAGCTGGGTGCTTCTGCAGAATACAACTCATTAGTAAACCACAAAACAAGACCGGGGATCTCAGAGGGGTCACAAATAAATGATATTAATGGGGTTGTGTGTTATTACCTACAAGTGACACTGAGAAAGAATCGCTGTTTAACGTGCTGAGGGATGAAGACTAGGATCTCTATTACCTCTTATTATATAGGAGGTTTAGGGTTTATCAAAGTTTATTTTGCTTCGGCAGAGGACCTCCATGGCACCACTGGAAAGTGTTATTTATATACAGTGTTGGATTGGAAAAAATTCAAGGACTTTTTGTTGTATTTAATTTGATGCAGGAGAGGAAACCGCCCCATCAGCAGCTTTCCCTGACATGAATTTTTAGAATTGATATTTTCTAGACTGTGTGGATCTGTCCAATCTTCCCTGAGTGCAGGTTCTATCAGCTGTTAAACAGAGCTGGTCTGGCAACATCAGAAGTGTTCAGGGGCTGCCCAAGTCCTCAACACCAGGCGTGGTAAGAAACAACTTTCAGTGACCGGACTGTCTCCCAACAGGAAAAGACTTCAACCTCTGTGGTGTGCTGTGGTGAACAAGGCCTTGATGCTCATACGGCTGTCCAGGGGTGGTCCACAAAAGTAATCATCTGCAGACCAGTGAGAGAAGGGGTCTTACTGTCAAAGCTCCTCCCACAAACAAGGTAATGGACTAACACCCACTGATAAGAGTCTCTGAGGCCTGCACTGTCATTACACCTGCAAAAGCCCTTCACAGAGAAAAGGAGGGGTAAGAGCCTGAACTCTGCCGGTGCACAGAACATCAAGAAATTGACAATTGACTTTGCACCAGAGACTTTGTTATCCAAGGAGATTAGAAGTGAAGAAGACATTAGTGAGACACTTCTTGTTAGTCCAACACACAGGGTTGTTTTTGTTTTTTTTTTGTTAGAGATCCAATTTTATTAGAGATCCAATGGTGCCAAAGTAGTTTTCTGTCAAATGACTAAGCTACGTACAGTACAGACCAAAAGTTTGGACACACCTTCTCATTCAAAGAGTTTTCTGTATTTTCATGACTATGATAATTGTAGATTCACACTGAAGGCATCAAAACTATGAATGAACACATGTGGAATTATATACTTAACAAAAAAGTGTGAAACAACTGAAAATATGTCTTATATTCTAGGTGCTTCAAAGTAGCCACCTTTTGCTTTGATTACTGCCATCAAGAGCTACAAAGAAACTGTCTGACATGAGGAGCGCCCCAGGAAAGGAAGACCAAGAGTCACCTCTGCTGCGGAGGAGAAGTTCATCCGAGTCACCAGCCTCAGAAATGGCAGGTTAACAGCAGCTCAGATTAGAGACCAGGTCAATGCCACACAGAGTTCTAGCAGCAGACACATCTCTACAACAACTGTTAGAGGAGACTGTGTGCAGCAGGCCTTCATGGTGGAAACCACTGCTAAGGAGAAGACAAGGAATGGACATTAGACCAGTGGGAATCTGTGCCTTGGTCTGATGAGTCCAAATGTGAGATCTTTGGTTCCAACCACCGTGTCTTTGTGAAGGGATGGACTCTACATGCCTGGTTCCCACCATGAAGCATGGAGGAGGAGGTGTGATGGTGTGGGGGGGCTTTGCTGGTGACACTGTTGGGGACCCCAAACAAACCTCCAGGCTGTGTAAGGGCTATTTGACCAAGAAGGAGAGTGATGGGGTGCTACGCCAGATGACCTGGCCTCTACAGTCACCAGACCTGAACCCAATCCAGATGGTTTGGGGTGAGCTGGACCGCAGAGTGAAGGCAAAAGGGCCAACAAGTGCTAAGCATCTCTGGGAACTCCTTCAAGACTGTGGAATACCATTTCAGATGACTACCTCTTGAAGCTCATCAAGAGAATGCCAAGAGTGTGCAAAGCAGTAATCAAAGCAAAAGGTGGCTACTTTGAAGAACCTAGAATATGACATATTTTCAGTTGTTTCACACTTTTTTGTTAAGTATATAATTCCACATGTGTTAATTCATAGTTTTGATGCCTTCAGTGTGAATCTACAATTATCATAGTCATGAAAATACAGAAAACTCTTTGAATGAGAAGGTGTGTCCAAACTTTTGGTCTGTACTGTATGTATATAGCCTGATGTTTGGTGTTGAAAATGAATTAAGAACCAGGGGTGAAATGTATTGTAAGGGTATTTTTAAGTACTAATTGGTACTGTGTCTACTGTGGTAGACAAACACAATGGGGTGTTTGTCTACCACATTTATAAGACATGACCGTCATGTATTAAAGCATGACTGATGGAGTTTCACCCCATATTGCATATTTAGGCTAGTGATGTATTTACTTTTTATTATTTAGTATGTGATTTGTTTGTGTTATTATATTTTTTATTACACTTAGTAAATATATTTATTCACTTAGCCTATGTAAGATTATTCATTCTCAAATCTTTTGAATTCATGTTACGTTACAGCAACTAAGCCACTTCTACTTTACACCAATTTGATAAATCTCCCCCATACTGTTTACTTCTGTGTAACTGCATGTTATATGTGTGTTATGATATAACCTATATTTGCACAGCTTTGTGAAAAGGGTTAATGAGTACTGAAAGTATTTTGGACTTTCTAGCTAATAATAATAAGTTGGTAATTTTCCATAGCTGCCATAGGATATAAAGAGCGTGTTTTGGAGGGAAAAAGCCAGACCTTGTTTATCACCAAAACCAGACAGACCGACCTTGTAAATGTCTGGTTTAGCGCTGTTGTTATGTCTGGATAAACTGCTGTGTCATTACCAGTATCATTGAATCTCTAATTTAAGTTAAGTGTAACATTGTATCTTTTTGTGCTGAGCTTCTCCACCCCTCCCACTAGAAGGTTCCAGTCTACCTAGAAATGGTATATAAGGAGAGCAGTCAGAGCCCCTAATGTTCTGCAGTTAGGGTTACGGTTAGAGGAGACTTTGCCAGACTATTGAGTGACCAAAAGAAGACACAGAGACAGGGATACTCTGCCATGACCATGGATCACCAGCCTTCTGAGAGAGAGAGGGATAGCTAGCTCAGGCCTTTCCTCAGCATGGGAGGAGACTGGAGAAGCCTGCCCTATGCCTCATCTCAGGGAGGAGACTGGAGAAACCGGCCCTATGCCTCGTCTGAGGGAGGAGACTGGAGAAGCCGGCCCTATGCCTCGTCTGAGGGAGGAGACTGGAGAAGCCGGCCCTATGCCTCGTCTCAGGGAGGAGACTGGAGAAGCCAGCTTTATGCCTCGTCTCAGGGAGGAGACTGGAGAAGCCAGCACTGTGCCTCGTCTCAGGGAGGAGACTGGAGAAGCCGGTCCTATGCCTCGTCTCAGGGAGGAGACTGGAGAAGCCGGTCCTGTGCCTCGTCTCAGGGAGGAGACTGGAGAAGCCGGCCCTATGCCTCGTCTCAGGGAGGAGACTGGAGAAGCCGGCCCTATGCCTCATCTCAGGGAGGAGACTGGAGAAGCCTGCCCTATGCCTCATCTCAGGGAGGAGACTGGAGAAGCCGTCCCTATGCCTCATCTCAGGGAGGAGACTGGAGAAGCCGTCCCTATGCCTCATCTCAGGGAGGAGACTGGAGAAGCCGGCCCTATGCCTCATCTCAGGGAGGAGACTGGAGAAGCCGGCCCTATGCCTCATCTCAGGGAGGAGACTGGAGAAGCCGGCCCTATGCCTCATCTCAGGGAGGAGACTGGAGAAGCCGGCCCTATGCCTCATCTCAGGGAGGAGACTGGAGAAGCCGGCCCTATGCCTCATCTCAGGGAGGAGACTGGAGAAGCCAGCCCTATGCCTCGTCTCAGGGAGGAGACTGGAGAAGCCAGTCCTATGCCTCGTCACAGGGAGGAGACTGGAGAAGCCGGCCCTATGCCTCATCTCAGGGAGGAGACTGGAGAAGCCAGTCCTGTGCCTCACCTGTATTGTTTTGCACTCCAGTAAAGAAGCCCCCTGGTTACTGCAGACCCTGACTCTCTGGGACTTATTTCCCATTGGGGCGCACCACACCTTACCATCCCTTCCCGAGAGCAGCAACATGTGGAGACACATCGATGTCCAAGGGACCCAGCATATTGTTGGGAACACTCTAAACTCGACCACTGCAAAGTGCCAAACCTAAACTGTCATTCCCCTCATCTGCCAACCTTGTGTCAGATCCAGGCTAGCCTCGCAGGCACTTTTCCCTCTACTCTGCTTTCTGTTACCTAGCTAGGTACCTCACTATACTGAGCCTCCTTGCTACCACCCTCTGCCACATCTACCCTATTGACTGTCTGATCAGTGAGCAGCAAGCCCTTTTAATATTGCCACGGTATCTCAGTGTTGAAAATCGCTTGTTTAGATACAGGATCTGGGATTTCAAACAGACAATTTGCACCTCAAACGGCTGTTCCAATACTGCAGATATTTTAGAAAAAATACAATAATACAATGAAAAACAAATGGCCGACTGAGTGTGGTCTCTTCCTAAAGTCCCTGAATCTAAAGTCACGTATCTTCCGTGCAAATATCTCATCTCCTGCCACACAAAGTCCAGCGAACCCCTCCAAGAGCGAGCACTGAAGACGGCCGGCGGTAATGATGAGACCACACAGAGGGTGCAGAGATCACTTTATTGTGCAGAATCATCAGTGATTGGTTGTGCATTTTCTGAATCATCGGTAATGAGGTGGCTTCACGCCGTGGACGTCCGATTCTTGATTAGTCCTGTTTGTCTCATGAGAATCACATTCCGCTGCTTCACAAATTCTCATAAACTGAATAATGAAAACCAAATGTAGAACTGGGGACTAACATTTGGCGGTTTCGAGTGCACTGACAGAATGGCGTGATGCAGTCATACGCTCCGTGCCCGTAAATGTTGTTGTCGGGATAACTGTACATGGTGAGCCCCCACCTCACAATGTATACCTCAAATAGTCTGGTAAATGAGAGAGAAAGAGGCGTGTTATAATGAGGAGAGGGAGGAGCCATACATACCATAAGCAATACGTCAACGCAGGGTCAGAGGCTGCGGTGCATGGAATGACCCAGAAGGGCACAGGAGAGAGACCCAGCTTCAGTATAGTGCCGGAGACTTCTGGATTCTGGACTCTTCAGACTGGATGAGACATTACACTTGGGATAAAAGGACAGGACTTGGTGACCGCACCCTGTGGGATCTTATCAGAACTACAAAAAGATTTGGGGTTAAAAGGCCCAAAATCAGACCTAAGAAAATCTGGCTGTGGCCTCAAATCTTAGGAAAGAGTGTATTACAGCAGCATGCAGCGGGGTATTCGGGCGATAATTTACCACTAGGCAGATAAAGTACAAAGGGAGTCATTTATCAAACTGATGTAAAGTAGAACTGGCTTATATGCCCACAGCAACCAATCAGATTCCTCCTTTCACTTAGGACAGCGCCTTTGTAAAATGAAAGCTGTAATCTGATTGATTGTTATGGACAACTAAGGGCTCGTTCACATCACCATTAGGGATTTCGTTCTAACTTTCCGTTATAACATCATTATAACGGAAAATAACGGAATCCCTAGGACGGAAATCAAAATGGACACCTTTAAGAGGCATTCCGTTTTGATCCGTCATAATAGAAGCCTATGGGAAAGCATAACGGATCCGTCTGGTTGCCGTTATGCTGGACGGAAAACAAAGTCCTGTCGACAGATGTTATAACGGAAAGTTAGAATGAAATCCCTAACGGTGATGTGAATGAAAATGCATCTGTCCATGATAGAACACCACACCAAAAAAATACATGTGATCATGAGTGGATACCACACCAAGAAAATACATGTGATCATGAGTGGACACCACACCAAGAAAATACATGTGATCATGAGTGGACACCACACCAAGAAAATACATGTGATCATGAGTGGACACCACACCAAGAAAATACATGTGCCTGTGAGTGGACACCACACCAAGAAAATACATGTGATCATGAGTGGACACCACACCAAGAAAATACATGTGCCCATGAGTGGACACCACACCAAGAAAATACATGTGATCATGAGTGAACACCACACCAAAAAAATACATGTGATCATGCGTGGACACCACACCAAGAAAATACATGTGATCATGAGTGGACACCACACCAAAAAAATACATGTGATCATGAGTGGACACCACACCAAAAAAATACATGTGATCATGCGTGGACACCACACCAAGAAAATACATGTGATCATGCGTGGACACCACACCAAAAAAATACATGTGATCATGAGTGGACACCACACCAAAAAAATACATGTGATCATGAGTGGACACCACACCAAGAAAATACATGTGATCATGAGTGGACACCACACCAAAAAAATACATGTGATCATGCGTGGACACCACACCAAAAAAGTACATGTGATCATGCGTGGACACCACACCAAAAAAGTACATATGATCATGAGTGGACACCACACCAAGAAAATACATGTGATCATGAGTGGACACCACACCAAGAAAATACATGTGTCCATGAGTGGACACCACACCAAGAAAATACATGTGCCTGTGAGTGGACACCACACCAAGAAAATACATGTGATCATGAGTGGACACCACACCAAGAAAATACATGTGATCATGGGACCCCCAAAAATGCATGAGTGGACACCACACCAAGAAAATACATGCGATCATGAGTGGACACCACACCAAGAAAATACATGCGATCATGGCCAAATTGCGTGGACACCACACCAAAAAAATACATGTGATCATGAGTGGACACCACACCAAAAAAATACATGTGATCATGCGTGGATACCACACCAAGAAAATACATGTGATCATGAGTGGACACCACACCAAGAAAATACATGTGATCATGAGTGGACACCACACCAAAAAAGTACATATGATCATGAGTGGACACCACACCAAGAAAATACATGTGATCATGAGTGGACACCACACCAAAAAAATACATGTGATCATGAGGGGACACCACAGCAAAAAAGTACATGTGATCATGAGTGGACACCACACCAAGAAAATACATGTGCCCGTGAGTGGACACCACACCAAGAGAATACATGTGCCTGTGAGTGGACACCACACCAAGAGAATACTCTACGGGTGTTACCATACACTTACAGCAAGCAAAGATCTTCAGTACGGTGGAAACACTGAATCAAACACTGTATTCAAAATTACATAAATTTTTACTGCACAAAAACTAAACTGCAAACTGTCTAATTGTAAATACTTCTTTATCTCTATACACCTGCATATTGTAGTTTCAGTGTACGCCCGCAGGAGGCGGCCTCGGTGTACGCTCGCAGGAGGCGGCCTCGGTGCACGCCCGCAGGAGGCGGCCTTGGTGTACGCCCGCAGGTGGTGGCCTCGGTGTACACCTATGCTTCAGTGAAATCACCAGTTTCTTCAGTCAGTGTGACTGCTGGTACTGATCATGTGAAGATATCTACTTGAGACCTGTGAGTGGATGGAGCCAACATCACATATGTTCTGTGTCCCCTCAGCCCTATAGCCTTGGATAGCTCCCAGCATGCTTGACCATGGTTGCGTTCACTTGGAGGACTCTAGAACTCCTCTTCCCCACCCATCAGTGGGACGACCACATTTCATATCAGTATTTCTGCTCTTTGTCTTTACGCTAAAACCAATATATAAGTGAACGACCTGATACCGAGGTAATAAACATTGGGGTCAGTGAGTGGACGAGGCTGTCTATAATGGTGTCTTCTCACTTACTTGTCGACGAATGTGTGGTGAAGTACAAACATGGGGTCATTGCAGGAGATGGGGACTTGAGTCATGGTTCCTCCACAGAACATGTGAAACAGGTTGTGTGTAGATGTGGCTGGAAGCTCATACTGATTCATGAAGCCTGAGGGAGGAGGAGAAGAAGAGAGATTACATTGCCTGGTGCATACAGAGGAAGATGTGGAGTCAGGACCCAAGATGATCCGTAATAAATCTGCAATATATACGTATTTATACCGTAAAACTGCGATCAGTGCTTATCCCGCTGTTCCCACCGCCCTATATTTCTACTAAGAACAGGCAAGGAGGAGACGGTGACGCACATCACCATAGAGAACAGTGAGCCCCGATCTCCTGCCTAGGAATACACGATCCGCCCTAAACTGTGGCCCCAACTAGTCGTCAGTCCCTTCCTCTGTGCAGGGGTCGAATAGGGAGACAAAACAACGACAGAAATACAAAGAAAACAGAATTCAAATCCAGAAACATACTAAGCTGAGGTCAATACTAGGAGAATCGAATCAGATCAGAACCAGAACGCAGAAATTAGGAATAGCCAGGGGTCAATACCAAGAGAGCAAAGGTCAAAGGCAGGGTCCAAAAAACACAAATGTCCTGTCAACGGTGAGGGAAAGTCAGCAGTACAATCCAAGGCTAGTGAGACATTTGTAGAATACACCACCATCAGGTCCTCCGCTCACTGTCCGTCCTCTGTATATAACATCAGGTCCTCCGGTCACTGTCCGTCCTCTGTATATAACATCAGGTCCTCCGCTCACTGTCCGTCCTCTGTATATACCATCAGGTCCCGTCCTCCGGAATCAGCTCGTCCGTCCTCTGTATATAACATCAGGTCCTCCGGTCACTGTCCGTCCTCTGTATATAACATCAGGTCCTCCGGTCACTGTCCGTCCTCTGTATATAACATCAGGTCCTCCGGTCACTGTCCGTCCTCTGTATATAACATCAGGTCCTCCGGTCACTGTCCGTCCTCTGTATATAACATCAGGTCCTCCGGTCACTGTCCGTCCTCTGTATATAACATCAGGTCCTCCGGTCACTGTCCGTCCTCTGTATACAACATCAGGTCCTCCGGTCACTGTCCGTCCTCTGTATACAACATCAGGTCCTCCGGTCACTGTCCGTCCTCTGTATACAACATCAGGTCCTCCGCTCACTGTCCGTCCTCTGTATACAACATCAGGTCCTCCGCTCACTGTCCGTCCTCTGTATACAACATCAGGTCCTCCGGTCACTGTCCGTCCTCTGTATACAACATCAGGTCCTCCGGTCACTGTCCGTCCTCTGTATACAACATCAGGTCCTCCGGTCACTGTCGTCCTCTGTATACAACATCAGGTCCTCCGGTCACTGTCCGTCCTCTGTATACAACATCAGGTCCTCCGGTCACTGTCCGTCCTCTGTATACAACATCAGGTCCTCCGGTCACTGTCCGTCCTCTGTATACAACATCAGGTCCTCCGGTCACTGTCCGTCCTCTGTATACAACATCAGGTCCTCCGGTCACTGTCCGTCCTCTGTATACAACATCAGGTCCTCCGGTCACTGTCCGTCCTCTGTATACAACATCAGGTCCTCCGGTCACTGTCCGTCCTCTGTATACAACATCAGGTCCTCCGGTCACTGTCCGTCCTCTGTATACAACATCAGGTCCTCCGGTCACTGTCCGTCCTCTGTATACAACATCAGGTCCTCCGGTCACTGTCCGTCCTCTGTATACAACATCAGGACCTCCGGTCACTGTCCGTCCTCTGTATATAACATCAGGTCCACCGGTCACTGTCCGTCCTCTGTATATAACATCAGGTCCTCCGCTCACTGTCCGTCCTCTGTATATAACAGGTCCTCCGGTCACTGTCCGTCCTCTGTATATAACATCAGGTCCTCCGCTCACTGTCCGTCCTCCGTATATAACATCAGGTCCTCCGCTCACTGTCCGTCCTCTGTATATAACATCAGGTCCTCCGCTCACTGTCCGTCCTCTGTATATAACATCAGGCCCTCCGGTCACTGTCCGTCCTCTGTATATAACATCAGGCCCTCCGGCCACGGTCCGTCCTCTGTATATAACATCAGGCCCTCCGGCCACGGTCCGTCCTCTGTTTATAACATCAGGTCCTCCGGTCACTGTCCGTCCTCTGTATATAACATCAGGTCCTCCGCTCACTGTCCGTCCTCTGTATATACCATCAGGTCCTCCGGTCACTGTCCGTCCTCTGTATATAACATCAGGTCCTCCGCTCACTGTCCGTCCTCTGTATATAACATCAGGTCCTCCGCTCACTGTCCGTCCTCTGTATATAACATCAGGTCCTCCGCTCACTGTCCGTCCTCTGTATATAACATCAGGTCCTCCGCTCACTGTCCGTCCTCTGTATATAACATCAGGTCCTCCGGTCACTGTCCGTCCTCTGTATATAACATCAGGTCCTCCGGTCACTGTCCGTCCTCTGTATATGTCTCATGAGGGAAAGGGGTCTGATCTGAGATCTGATAAGCAATGGGAGTCTGATGGGAATCTAATTTGAGGTCATATACGGATCTGATCTGAGGTTTTATTAGGAATGGAGATCTTATCTGAGGTTTGATGGGGCTTTGATCTGAGCGCTGATCGGGGTCTGGGGAGGAGTGGGGGTCTTATCTGAGGTCTAATGGGGATCTGATCTGAGGTCTGATGGGAAATGGAGGTTTCATGAGTAGAGTTGTGATCTGAGGTCTGATGAGGAGAGGGGTTGCGATCTCTCATGAGGAATAGGGATCTGATTTGGTGGTCAGATCTGAGATCTAATGAATATTGAGGGTCTGATAAAGACGTTGGGCCTGATCTGAGGTCTGATGAAAAATACTTTCTTATTTTCCTCCTGTAAAACATAGGTGTGTCTTATAGTGGATTTCCTTGTTTGGGATCATAGTGCCTGTGACATAGGTCTATATTGTCCCTCCTTTTTAGTTAAGGCAGACTGCAAGGCATCATGGGTGATCCGGCACAACAGGGCCCCACCTGAGGCTATGTGATCCTCTATCTTGACCTTCCCTGCTGGGCTCACTGCTGTACTGTGATGTGTAAAGTGGTGGATGGCATTTTAAGTGATTCGTATGATTCAAATCTGAAACTTTGGCTTCATTTGGAAGATACATTTTTGGGAAATTCTAAATATGATTTGTTTAGAATTAATTTGTTCATCCCTAATAAAAATAAAATCACCAAAACTTTCAAAAATATAAATGCAAAAATGAAAAAAAAAATCTATGTCTTGTAAAAGATATTTGTAGAGGACAAAGGAAGGCAGAGATATTACCTTGTGTGCTCCAGCACACCCTAATCAAGGTCCTCCATCAGATATCGCTTAACACAAGAAGAGGTACAGCTAAACACATGAAATACTACATTCACCCATGGGTACTGAGGGAATTGAGCTCAGTAATTGATAGACCATTGTATCTCCCTTTCTTAGACTCACTATTTACAGGATCAGAGCCACAGGACTGAAAGGTAACAAAATGGAACTGAGTAACTACAGTCCAGTAAGTGTGACATCTGTGATACTAAAATATCTGAAGGTATTCTAAGAGATGAGCGGACAAATACATTAATAACTGATAACCAGCAGGTCTATGAGGAGGTAAGAGCAAATCTGGATACTGGTCATGAGGCAGATGGGGTATATCTAAATCTCGCTGAAGCATTGATAGAGTACCACTCAAGAGCCTTGTGCTGAAGTTACAAATGCAGGGGAATGGGGACAATGTATGCACATGGGTGAAGGACTCTTTGCAGGATAGAAAACACTAAGGATGAGCGAACTTTTGAAAAGTTCGGTTCGGTGAACTTTCGTGAAGTTCGGATTCGTACGAACCGAACCTAAAACGAACCTTGCTATAACGGCTAAATAATTGCAGCTACAATAGTGGGAGTCTGATAGGGTATAGTCTCGTTTAGTTGCAGTTGCTATTACAATGAAAAAAGTGGAAAAAGTCAAAGTGCAAAAATAGTCGTCGACAGCCAGGTCAACAACATTTGACAGCATTGATGTCCGCTGGACCAGTCCATGTCATGCCAGAGCACCAAAAACACACGGTAGATCATGGCACCAGCCCAAGAATAGGCTGCGTTGAAGTCGATGTGGTCTCAGTGACATCACAGGTCAGAAGACAGACAGGCGTACCATTTAATTAGACCTTGTGCACCCCAGAACAGGTACACATTAGCCAAGGTGTAAGTGATTACACGGGACATAGGACACAAAGTGCAAGTTGGCAACACCGGCAGCATTGCCTTGGACCCAGTAGGGTGGAAAACAGACATTTGACAATGGAACCAGCAGCAGTAATAGTACTGTATTGGACCCAGTATGGTTGAGAACAGACAATTGACGGAGGAGTAGGAATCGGCAGCACTTGATAGCACCCAGGCCAGTATGGTTGAGAACAGACAATTGACGGAGGAGGAGGAGGCAGCAGCACTTGATAGCACCCAGTCCAGTATGGTTGAGAACAGACAATTGACGGAGGAGGAGGAGGCGGCAGCACTTGATAGCACCCAGTCCAGTATGGTTGAGAACAGACAATAGACGGAGGAGGAGGAGGCGGCAGCACTTGATAGCACCCAGTCCAGTATGGTTGAGAACAGACAATAGACGGAGGAGGAGGAGGCGGCAGCACTTGATAGCACCCAGGCCAGTATAGTTGAGAACAGACAATTGACGGAGGAGTAGGCGGCAGCACTTGATAGCACCCAGGCCAGTATGGTTGAGAAGAGACAATTGACGGAGGAGGAGGCAGCAGCACTTGATAGCACCCAGGCCAGTATAATTGAGAACAGACAATTGACAGAGGAGAAGGAGGCAGCAGCACTTGATAGCACCCAGGCCAGTATGGTTGAGAACAGACAATTGACGGAGGAGGAGTAGGCGGCAGCACTTGATAGCATCCAGGCCAGTATGGTTGAGAACAGACAATTGACGGAGGAGGAGTAGGCGGCAGCACTTGATAGCACCCAGGCCAGTATAGTTGAGAACAGACAATTGACGGAGGAGGAGTAGGCGGCAGCACTTGATAGCACCCAGGCCAGTATGGTTGAGAAGAGACAATTGACGGAGGAGGAGTAGGCAGCAGCACTTGATAGCATCCAGGCCAGTATGGTTGAGAACAGACGATTGACGGAGGAGGAGTAGGCGGCAGCACTTGATAGCACCCAGGCCAGTATAGTTGAGAACAGACAATTGACGGAGGAGGAGAGGCAGCAGCACTTGATAGCACCCAGGCCAGTATGGTTGAGAACAGACAATTGACGGAGGAGGAGAGGCGGCAGCACTTGATAGCACCCAGGCCAGTATGGTTGAGAACAGACAATTGACGGAGGAGGAGGCAGCAGCACTTGATAGCACCCAGGCCAGTATGGTTGAGAACAGACAATTGACGGAGGAGAAGGAGGCAGCAGCACTTGATAGCACCCAGGCCAGTATGGTTGAGAACAGACAATTGACGGAGGAGGAGGAGGCAGCAGCACTTGATAGCACCCAGGCCAGTATGGTTGAGAACAGACAATTGACGGAGGAGGAGGCGGCAGCACTTGATAGCACCCAGGCCAGTATGGTTGAGAACAGACAATTGACGGAGGAGGAGGCGGCAGCACTTGATAGCACCCAGGCCAGTATGGTTGAGAACAGACAATTGACGGAGGAGGAGAGGCGCAGCACTTGATAGCACCCAGGCCAGTATGGTTGAGAACAGACAATTGACGGAGGAGGAGTAGGCGGCAGCACTTGATAGCACCCAGGCCAGTATAGTTGAGAACAGACAATTGACGGAGGAGGAGGCGGCAGCACTTGATAGCATCCAGGCCAGTATGGTTGAGAACAGACAATTGACGGAGGAGGAGTAGGCGGCAGCACTTGATAGCACCCAGGCCAGTATAGTTGAGAACAGACAATTGACAGAGGAGTAGGCGGCAGCACTTGATAGCACCCAGGCCAGTATGGTTGAGAACAGACAATTGACGGAGGAGGAGGAGGCAGCACTTGATAGCACCCTGGCCAGTATGGTTGAGAACAGACAATTGACGGAGGAGTAGGCGGCAGCACTTGATAGCACCCAGGCCAGTATGGTTGAGAAGAGACAAGTTGAGGAGGCAGCTTCAGCAGCTCTTGATTGCACCCAGTATGTTTCCAAATAGACAATTGACGGTGGGGGCATTAGTAGGAGCAGTATTCTTTTGGACCCAGAAGGGCCTAGTACAGAGAACTGAAGTTGGAAGCTAAGAATATGCACGCTTGTAAAAATCAGTTTTTATACATGACAAAATGTTGATGTAGAGTTCAGCACAGGACAGTCAACGTTAAAAAAAAACCCTCTAACATTACAGCTAGTCTAGTAGGATACGGATACGGTTAAATAGACAGACAACCTCACCCACAGAATCCATGAGGTGAAGAAAGGACATTTAAAAAGGCACAGATTCAAGAAGGCTTTACGCCAGTTCCATTATCCAAAAATACGTGTCCAATTTTCATGAAATGGACACCTCACTGGCACTCGCTTTACAAATTGACGCAACTACTCTGGTGTCAAACCTGTTGAATCTGGGCCTATGGCTGTTGGCGAGACATATATATATATATCTTTGTTACACCAGTTTGATGTCCTAACCGAGTGCAGCGCCCAACCCAATGGATGTATGCTTTTGTGTTTTTTTAGTGCTGTCACCAGCTGGCTTAAAGGGAACCTGTCATCTCGGAACCCCCCTGAACTAGAGTAAGCGTTGTATAGTGTAAGTGATGCTGAATCCGAATATGTAAGCTTTATCTTCATACTCACTTCCATTCTGACGCTGTGCTCCCACAAACCTGCAGTAAAATGCACTCAGTGGACTCCGGTGCTCACTCACATAATGGAGAGGACTCAAAGAAGAGTCCACTGAGTGCATTTTACTGCAGGTTTGTGGGAGCACAGCGTCGGAATGGAAGTGAGTATGAAGATAAAACTTACATATTCGGATTCAGCATCACTTACACTATACAACACTTACTCTAGTTCAGGGGGTGTTTCGGAGATGACAGGTTCCCTTTAAAGGATAAGTCCGGGCAATTTATAAGTTTCTGGTTCAAGTAAGGGCACAGAAAGTTATTAATTGCCTGGACTTATCTTTTAAAGTGGGTAGGGGAAAAACCCCTGATGGGGTATGGGAGTGACCTTCCCGCCCTCTCTTTGGTCACTCCCAAAAAACCTCACCCTATGGGTACCTTCACATGTGGCTGCGGGTCTGCTGAGTAAAATCCACAGGGCATTTTTATACCGTTCACCAAACGGCGTTCAGTACTATGGTGCCGTCCGGACATACGCAGTTCTGCGCTGAACTGGGTATTTGCGTCCAGCCCCATAGTACTGAAGGTGGCATAAAATCAGCCAACGATGCGCTGTGGATTTTAGGCAGCAGAGAACCCCAAAAAAGCATCCCATTGTAAAGGCACCCGTAAATAAGGCAAGTTAACCTGCCTTTCAGCAACTGTTTGTTGCTGTAACTAACTGTGGAGGTTTTTTATATCACAGTTGAAGGACAGCAGCCTCCGTGATATATACCCCATAGACAGCCTTATTCCACGCGTGACTGCATGAGAGGCGTGAAATCATTCGCACAGAGAAGAACCCCATCGGGATTTGCGGTGCGAGATTTTACTACTCTCATGATATCAACAAAATACCTCAAGAACAGTTAGTACCCGCTCACAAAACGGTGAGTAGTGTTCCTTGGCACGGGTGCCAGGGATAGAACCCCACGGCTATAGTTCACAAAAGGTGAAATCCCCACTTTGTGAAGCATAGTCGTGGGGATTATTTTAGGGATGGTACTGTTCTTGGGGTATGGGTTGGACGGTGCACCGGTGTGAGGCATTAAGCTGGTGTGGAGATGTTAAATGGCCAACACACCATGGGCATTAAATTTGGAGATGGGGTTCTGTTTATTTAAATGTATCCGAATTAAGTAGGGAATTTTTAAGGTGATTTTGTTTAATTTGGGGTCTAAGGGGGGAACATTACTTAATAAGTTAAATTACGGATTTTTACGTTGGGCACATATTTAGGATATTAAGGTCAGTTTCTTGGACACACGGATTGCCATGCAAGACGGGTGACTGATGACTTAGTCATTCACATCAGGCAGGGGGGTGGTATAATCCGATGTAATCCAGGCACGATTCATCTTTAGAAAAGTCAGCATCTCAACACTGTGGCAAGAGAGCCTCGTTCTTTGCGGTGTTACGATGTTACCCGCCACACTGAACACCCTCTCTGACGCAACACTACTGGCTGGGCAGGACAGCAGAGCCAAAGAAAACTCTGCCAGTTGAGGCCAAATGTCCAGTTTCTCTGCCCAGTACTGCACGGGGTCGGTGACACTTTGGGGCAGGGTACAATCCAGGTAGGCAGTGACCTGGTGGGTGAGCTCATGCTGGTCCACGCCATGAGTCCGGTGTTGTGTCCCCTCTTCAGCAGCTGGCTGCATGAAATCGCTCATCAGCGATTGGAGGCTGTAGCGACTTCTCACGCCTCCACTAGTGGTGGTGGTAGTGGAGCGCGCTGGTTCCCCCCGAGAGGATGTTGTCTGGGAACCTGGCTGGTCTCGCTGGTAAGTTGAGACCAACTGACTGGTGAGTAGGTCCCGGTAGTACACCAGTTTTGCCTCCCTCTCTGATGGCGGAAAAAATTCAGCCATTTTGCGGCGGAAGCGAGGGTCCACCAGGGTGGCCAGCCAGTATTGGTCCCTCTGGCGGATGTCCACAATCCGGCTGTCATTCCTGAGACACTCCCGCAGGCACCTTGCCATCTGCACCAAGGACAATGAGCGCCTCTCCTCTCCACTGTCCTCGGTATAGTTCCAGGGTCTGCTGGGGTCTTCCTCCTCTTCCTCTACCACCTCATCCTCCATCTCCTCCTGTGATTGAGAGGCAGAGAAGCCAGGTGGCGGTGTGTGGAATGGCTGGGCGTAGACATCTTCCTCCTCCTCACCCTCCATCTGCACTTCATCCATCTCTGGGCTCAAGGCGATGTTCAGCCTTGGAGTGGTGGCCTGGGAATCCTCGCTGATGATGGTTTTCAGCGCACTTTCCAGAACATGGACGAGTGGGATGATGTCGTTGATCCCATAGTCATGCCTGCTCACAAACAGAGTCGCGTCCTCAAAAGGGATCAACAATTGGCAGACTTCACGCATCATCTGCCAGTGTGTGACTTGGAAGTCGCAGTGTGGCGTGAAGCTGCCTGATTGCCCCATGAGGTAGTCTGTAACGGCTGACCTTTGCTCGTACAGGCGGTCCAGCATATGGAGGGCAGAATTCCAGCGTGTTGGCACGTCGCAGATTAGCCGATGTTGGGGCAGACTGCGCTGTCTCTGGATCCTGAGCAGGGTGTTCCTTGCAGTGTAGGAGTGGCTGAAGTGTTTGCACACTCTGCGTGACATCCTCATAAGGTCTTGTAGTGCAGGAAATGATCGAAGAAACCTGTGCACTATGAGGTTTATCACATGTGCCATACAAGGTGTATGACTCAGCCCTCCCTGCTGCACTGCAGAGACAATGTTCCTCCCATTGTCTGCTACCACACTTCCCACCGTTAGTTGACGTGGGGTCAGCCATTGATCTATCTCCTCCCTGATGGTCCGGAGGAGCTCCTGCCCACTGTGGCTCCGTTCACCCAGGCTCACCAAATGGAGGACAGCCTGAGAGCGCCGGGCCTGACATCGGTGGTAAGACACCGGGGCAGGTTGGACTGCAGTCAAAGCGGCGGATGGTTGCAAGGTGGTGGAGGCAGAACTTGTGCTTCCCGCTGCTGGCCCCCTAAAGCACCGTGGAGGTGACAGTGGCAAGAATGGGCCAACTTCCTGATGGTCTTCTGGGAGGATGTTGACCCAATGGGCAGTAACAGACATGTACTGCCCTTGCCCATAATTTGAGGACCAGACATCAGCACTCAGGTGCACGGTCTTGGACACCGAGAGTCCCAATGAGTCGCCAACCTTTTTCTGCACATAACTGTGCAGTGATGGGACAGCTTTGCCAGAGATGTAGTGGCGGCTGGGGACTCGCCATCTGGGGTGCGCACACGCCATGAAATCCCTGAAAGGCTGGGAGTCCACAAGGTTGAAGGGCAGGGACTGAAGCACCAGCAGCTTAACCAGGTGTCCGGTCAGTTTCTGGGCCATGGGATGGCTGCTGGAATACACCTGACGTCTGCCCATGGACTCAGTCACGGATTGCTGCCTCATTAGCGGTGTAGATGGCAGTGACACTGTGCTGGTGCTGGCACCTGAGGCTGACGAGCCCTGAGTTCCACTGAGAGGATGCTGCATGATGGGATCTGCAGTGTATGGTGCATCCTGACAGGAGGTGGTATTGGGGTCACGGTTCTTCCAGGCCTGTTGGTGTTGCCTTTCCATATGCTTTCGCATCGATGTTGTCCCGAGATTATCACCCCTACCACGACTGACCCTCTCATTGCACAGCAGGCACAAAGCGATGTGCTTATCTTTCCCCAGGCGGAAGAACTGCCAGACGACAGAGGACCGTGGTTTGCTGACAGCCACGGGGGGTCTTGCTGGCTGTTGACTGCCACTGCTGCCTGAGGGTGCCCTCTCAGGACCAAGGCTTTGAGAGGGTGATCTCTGCCTGGTAGCTTGTCTTCTACCCCTCCCTCTTGTGCCTCGGTTCCTTGCAACAGTGGGATGTTGCTGCGTCGGTGGCACCTCTATTTCCTCCCCTGATGATGAGGATGATGCTGCTTGAGGGCGCCACGTCCGATCAGCGACATCATCATCAAACTCTGCACCACTGCTACTTTCCTCCGGTGGCTGGGACAGGATATCAGGTGTGGCACTGGATGCCCCTCCCTGGCTCTGTTGACTGCTTACAGCCAACACCTCCTCTGGAGTCTCAGTACGTTCCACCCGCTGACTTTGGTGGACTTCCTCCTCCTCCTCCTCATCACTAAAAAGTGGTAGAGACTCCAAGGGCAGATCAAGGTTTGCCAAGAGTTCCCTGGCAGAAGGTGCCCCAAAGGTGAGTGGCATTCTAATAACAGGGGACGGGGCAGAGGACTCTCGCTGACCGTCCCATGTAAGGGTGGTGTCGGATGATCCAGCCGATGCTTGACTCCTCGTTTGGGAGCTTTGGGCGGTGGAACTGGAGGATTGGGTAAGCCAATCTAGAACCGCTGGCTGTGTGGTTCTTACATGACCAGTGGGCGTCAGGGGTAGCTGCACCCTGCTGCCACGCCTGTTACCCCGGCTGCCACCGGGCCTGGTGCTGCCACTTCTCCTACCCTCACCGCCTGCTGTTGCACTCCTTGCCTGGGAAGTGCTGGAAGTAGGACGCTTGGACATATTTTTATTTGGGTGGGGGAAAATGAAATGATGTATTTTTTTTATACTTTTTTAAACTTTATTTTTTATAACTTTTTTTTTAACTTTTTTAAACTTTTTTTAACTTTTTTTACTTTTTTTTAACTTTGTTTGTTGCGGCTAAACGGGGTTGACGGCACCCAGCAGAGCAGCAACGTGTAGCGTGTACTATCGGTCACGGGACAGGAATGCTACCTGTCCTGACTCTTTTCTCACTTTTCTCTCCCTATTTCTTTTTTATCTCCCTATCTCTCCCTAGATCTCACAATTTTTTTATTTTTATTACTTCTCTCTCTATCTCTACCTATCTCTAGCTTTCTCAGCCTCTTTCCCTATCTATCACCTTCTCTCACTAACCCTTTCTATCCTTCTCTATCTCTCCCTGTATCTATCTATCTATCTATCTATATCTTTTCTCTCTCTATCTAATACTAAGCTCCTCCTCTGAGATGTCTGACGACGCACTGACAAGGATCTCGGCGCGCTCAGACACTTCAGGGGCTGTGGGCGTGACGTCACACATTCTTGTTTTTCACAGAAAACCAGGATACAAGGGATTTATAGGAGTATATAATTCCTTGTATCCTGGTCTTTCTGTGAAAAAAGTACAGTTTTGTGTCGCGGTTTTTTTTTTAACCTGATTCGTTATGAACTTTTGTCAAAGTTCGTAACGAATCTGGTTCGTTACGGTTCGGTTCGCTCATCCCTAGAAAACACAAATGGAGTCATTTACACTGGTAAAGACTGGCTTATTGCATAGCAACAACAGATTCACTCCATCCAAAGGAGCTGTCAAAATGGATGGAATGATTTGACGTGACACTACCCATTTGATAAGACCCAAGGTTTGAGATGGTATTACTCGAGTGAGACATCAGTGGGAGCCACAAGGATCTACCCAAAAAAGGTCCAAAAAATTAGTTTTAATGGGGTTAAAAATCCATTAGTTCAAAAACTACATACTTGAAAAGGGGTCTCGTAGCTAAAACAGCAGATTTTGATATCACTGTATTTTAACTGAATGAATAAAAAACTTATAGATTTTTAATGTCCAATTGTTGGAAGTTTTGGTATGCCGTGGTTGCGATTGTATTGGGTGCTGCAATGTACTATGAGTAGAGATTGCGATCGATTTGCGATTCGTTGATTCGTATCGGAATCTTGGGATTTTTAAGCTGCAAAGCAATCCGAATATTAGCGATTCGCTTCGGTTTGTATGATTTCGCTACGTAGTTTGTCCTATAAATTATACGCTATTGTACGCTATAAGTTACTCTATACGCTGTTGCGTACGAATTCAATTGATTTGCGATGCAGACTCCTCCCCAGTAGCTCCGCCCCCTTCTCCAGCGCGCAAAGGAAGACGAAGGGCAACTCAGGAAAATTAAGATGGCGAGACAGCCGAGGTCCTGACTGGGGAGCATGGGTGTGGGGCACCGACCCCTATGAGAGAAGGAACCGGAGAGATCTACGTTCTCTCAACATCTCCGGCAGCCTATAGAAGTCGGTTGAGGGTGCCCGCTGAGGTTTTCACTCCGCTGGCTGACACGGCGGAGGGGGCTGGAGTTCCCGCTCCGCCGCAGAAGGGACTACTTCTTTCAGCAAATTCTATGGTCCCCGAGGCTGCTTTAACCAGTTGCGCATACGTGCGCCTCATCCCTTTTTCCCCCTTTTCAGGTTATTGGGGAAGCCCCTTGAAAGAGGGTTTTAAAGAATCTTTGCTGCTATTTTTTTACCCATTTGGATTACAATTTTACCTATGTGGATTACAAATTGCAACTGAGTTTGGGACTCTGTTCCAGTTGTATGACAAGCGTCAGAAGAAAAGAGACTTAAACGTGTCGGTGAGCAGACTAGGTAGGTGATATTTAAGATGTTTACATTATACCTATAATGTATTCGCACTATATTGTTTGCACTAATGTTTTTACCTTTCAGCAACGTTTTCCAGTATGTTGCCCATTGTGTGTATTTCTTTACAGGTACCGCAATGTGTCTTCATATTCACTTTATTGTATGGTGGATGGTTGTACTATGCACTTAGCTGGATAGACAGCACCTTACTTGTTCTACCTCAAATATACATACTGCCTCTGAGGGCGATTTCAGATCTGACCATTTACACTGTATCTGGCCCGGGGTCCGCAAGGTGTCAAAACGATGGCGCAGGCCTCGGATCACCTCCTTCTTATGCTGGTTTGGGTGCGGTGTGTGCCATCGTAATCCTGGCGGTCCATCAGCCGGACTATGTATTTCAGCTGTTGCAGGCAGAGCTAAATGATGAGGTCGCCTGGATGCCATTTTTCGAATATTCAATAAAAATTATATATAGCGGCTCTCCACCTAATACGGATGGGTCAAGGGGTGCCTGATTACGGTACACCTCAACCGTACTGCCTTTTCGAATATTCTCTCGTTGTACGTGCCTGCGTATTACGTAATCGCGTAACAATAGTACGCTGAGGATTCGTAAGCTATTTGTACGCTCATGCGTACGGTCTTCTAAGAAGTTGCGTACATTTTTTAACTACGTTCGTTATCAGTGCGCAAATGTTCGCTAATAGCACATAATACGTATATTTTGTACGCAAATACAACAAATCTATTCGTCGAATATACGAATCTTAGGAAAACTTCGGCGAATAATTTTTCAATGATTCGCTCATCTCTATCTATGGGTTATTGTATTGCACTTGAGTTGGTGAGAGCATTGCTTCCTTTCTTCAACTTGCACAGGATTGCATGGGAGCAGTGCACCCAAAAGGGTCTGTGTGAGAGGTGAAAGACCATGAGGATCTGTACTGGGAGAGGTGGACACCACAAGGATCT
>ONZH01016087.1:0-13094 GCA_900303285.1 Rhinella marina | reverse complement strand
TTTTTAATTATACGGAAAGGGGGGTGATTTAAACTTTTATATTTTTTTAATTTTTTATATATTTTTTAACATTTTTTTTTATTTTTTTAATTATTTGAAAGCTCAAATATAAGCTAATATATTGTACTTTTAATTTTTTCACTATGAGCAATCTCTGATTTTTATCTTGAATTAAAACTCATGATTGCTCATTTCTTATCCTGGCCTGCCATCTAGTGGCCAGAATAAGAATTGCACTTTGAAAGCTGTAATCCTCACCAGCGAGGATTACAGCTTTCATAACGTGTACAGACGGCCCGATTGGCCAATCGGGTCGTCTGTACATCACCCGGAAGCAAACTGCTTCCGGGTACAGACGCCACCGGAAGCCATCAGAGGGGCCCAGAAGAAAAGAGAGGCCCATCGGAAGACGCCGCCGATGGCGGTAAGTAGCCGCAAGTCTCTGCTGTTAGAAACAGCAGAGACTTGCCGGCCATGACGCCCGCCGCACCCGCGAGCGGGCGTCATGTTCTTGCACCGCCCGAGCGCCGTACATGTACGGCGCCAGTCGGGAAGGGGTTAATTTCCAATTGGTGCTTTATTTTCACTCTTTGGCACCAACACACATGAAAATCATTCAAATAAACACCTGCCCATCTGGGCTCTACCTAAAGCACGTGTTGTCTCTATCTCACCTATAGAGCTCCGTTCACACACGATATTAGATCCGGCTACCTGAGCTGTACGGTCCAGCAGCCTCCTGGCTGTGACCTCACCAGCATCTTTGGGGGATGATGGTCTAGTAGTCCTTCTGACACTGACCGTGCGACCCTCTATCCATAGGCGTCGCTGGGGCCCCCAAATTTTAGGCTTTACAAAGCCTTGTGGTCCCCCAGCCCTCGCTAACTGGGACCACACGGGCCCTCTCCAGGTCTGTTCCCTGGGGCCCTCTCACTCTCATACACAGAGAGTTGTTTTATCCCTCTGTGATTACCATGGCAGGTCCCACCTGCAACCTCCTCAGCTAACCGCAATACCTGTACTGGAAGAGTGTGGACTGGAAGACTCCCACTACCAACCTGTCTCCAAGTATAAGAAATCCAGCCCTTGTCACTTTAAACAAAATCTCCAGCAAGCTATGCCTTGCTGAAGCAGCACTATTTCTGGATTTCAGTTATCTCACCCTGCTAAACTAAAGAACGGGTGAGATACACACGCCTTCCAGCACTTATACTGTACACATTACACTAGCAGGCATCTGCACCCAATAAGGGACAATTTTTCCGTTGTAAAACTTGAATAGCCAAAATAACATTGTACTGTGTTACAAAAATCTATGTGATGTTAGATACTTTTGTGTTAAAAAGACAAAAGCAGGTATCACTGCTATAATACTTTTGTCTTTTTCAAGACAAAAGTATTAAACATCACATATATGTTTAAAAAGCATAATTCATCCAACAGAGCAGTGTGTTAATAAACAGGCTGTTTGTTAACACTGCCAAACATGTGTTTACCCATATTTGTCACTGTTTACAGGCCAAGTGGAGCATTTTTGATTTGTGTCAAATGTATCTGTACCTGATTCAAATCTACGCCCACATAAGACTATAAGTGCCAAGCTCATTGCCTCTTCTGAGTTTTCTGTAACCATTAAGGCGTGTTTCACGCTAGCACTAAAATCTTCCTGCAGGCTGTTCCAACAGAGGAACAGCCTACCAGAGTTTATTGTATCTGACATAGCAGGAAAGGGCTGGAGCACCTCCAGGCCCCATGAGCTATAATGGGATCCAGCAGGGATCCGGTCTGTTTCCAATACTATTACTCGGATTTGGCTGGACAAATGGAGCTGCAAGTAATGGTTCTTGTCTGGCTGAATCCTTGCACTAATGCTGTAAAAAGGCTGGATCTCGCTAGGTCCCATTATAGCTCCGGCAGGAAAAGGTAGTGCCCAGCTTTGCAGGATACAATTACTCTCGCAAGCTGTTTCTCTGATGGAACAGCCTACAGGAAGATTTTAGTGTGAACAAGCCTTAAGTCGGCTGCTTCTTGTAAAAATACTGTAAGCTTGTTAAGTCAAGAGTAAACAATAAGTTACAGTGCCTTGCAAAAGTATTCGGCCCCCTGAAACTTTTCAACCTTTTGCCACATTTAAGTCTTCAAACAAAAAGATATAACATGTTAAATGTTTGGTGAAGAATCAACAACAAGTCAACAACAATTGTGAAGTGGAACAAAATTTATTGGATCATTTAAACTTTTTTTGTAGTAATAAAACTGACAAGTGGGGCGTGCAAAATTATTTGGCCCTTTGCATTAATACTTTGTTGCGCCACCTTTTGCTGCGATTACAGCTGCAAGTCGCTTGGGGGTATGTCTCTATCAGTGTTGCACATTTAGAGACTGAAATCCTTGCCCATTCTTCCTTGCAAAACAGCTTGTGCTCTTTGAGGTTGGATGGAGAGCATTTGTGAACAGCAGTTTTCAGCTCTTTCCACATATTCTCAATTGGATTCAGATCTGGACTTTGACTTGGCCATTCTAAGACCTGGATACATTTATTTTTGAACCATTCCATTGTAGAGTTTGCTTTATGTTTGGGATCATTGTCTTGTTGGAAGATAAATCTCTGTCCAAGTCTCAGGTCTTTTGCAGACTCTAACAGGTTTTCATCCAGAATGGTCCTGTATTTGGCTCCATTCATCTTCCCATCAATTTCAACCATCTTCCCTGTCCCTGCTGATGAAAATCAGGCCCAAACCATGCTGCTGCTAACACCATGTTTGAGAGTGGGGATGGTGTGTTCAGGGTGATGAGCTGTGTTGCTTTTATGCCAAACATATCGTTTTGCATTGTTTCCAAAAAGTTGGATTTTGGTTTCATCTGACCAGAGCACCTTCTTCCACATGTTTGGTGTGTCTCCCAGGTGGCTTGTGGCAAACTGTAAACAAGACTTTTTATGGATATCTTTGAGAAATGGCTTTCTTCTTGCCACTCTTCCATAAAGGCCAGCTTTGTGAATTGTTCGACTGATTGTTGTCCTATGGACAGACTCTCCCACCTCAGCTGTAGATCTCTGCAGTTCATCCAGAGTGATCATGGGCCTCTTGGCTGCATCTCTAAACAGTCTTCTCCTTGTTTGAGATGAAAGTTTAGAGGGACGGCCGGGTCTTGGTAGATTTGCAGTGATCGGATATTCTGTCCATTTCTATATGATCACTTGTACAGTGCTCCTTGGGATGTTTAAAGCTTGGGAAATCTTTTGGTATCCAAATCCAGCTTTAAACTTCTCCACAACAGTATCATGGACCTGCCTGGTGTGTTCCTTGGTCTTCATGATGCTCTCTGTGCTTTAAACAGAACCCTGAGACTATCACAGAGCAGGTGCATTTATACTGAGACTTTATTACACACAGGTGGATTCTATTTATCTTCATCAGTCATTTAGGACAACATCGGATCATTCAGAGATCCTCAATGAACTTCTTGAGTGAGTTTTCTGAACTGAAAGTAAATGGGCCGAATAATTTTGCACGCCCCACTTTCCAGTTTTATTATTACAAAAAAAGTTTAAATGATCCAATAAATTTCGTTCCACTTCACAATTGTGACCCACTTGTTTTTGATTCTTCACCAAACATTTAAAATGTTATATCTTTTTTTTAAGCCTGAAATGTGGCAAAAGGTTGAAAAGTTCCAGGGGGGCCGAATACTTTTGCAAGGCACTGTATGTCCTTGATTCATCTTTCTGCTCCTCTTTTCTTCTGCTACCTTTGAGAGGTATTCACCATTCACAGGTAAAAGATCCTCAAGGCAAGGCTTGTACCCCGTTCAGTACAGTACTAAAGAATAAACCTAAGGAATAAACCAATGAGCTACATTGGTCTAAGACCAAAGGCAAATTTACAAAATAATGTAAACTTTAAATTACCGGGCATTTAAAAGGGGGCAAAAAAAGGAAAAAATTTAGAAAGTAATACTTCATGTACATGATGTACCAACATCAAAAAATGTTCTGTGTATAGAACAATAACTTTTTTGTTGTTTTTTTGGAACTGAACACTGTCTTTATTAAAGAAATTTTGACATTGCTGTTCTGCATACTAGAAGAGTTAAGTTCTGGTACTTTGGTATTGAAATACTGACTGATTAGATCTGTTCAAGCTAAAAAAGGGCTTATCTGCAATGACCTATTTAATTATTTAATATCACATTTCAAACAACACTCCTGATTCAAACAAGTACAATGCAGGACTCAAAGCTAACAGTCAAATACATAGGAGACCAGTGTAGTTCATATTTAGACAATACTGTGTCAAATTGATGTTGTTTAAAACCACAGAAAATAAGCAGCAGTCTCAGATATAGTACCTTCACCCATATAGCCTGTTGTTCAGTGTCCTGATGCAAACACTTCACAACTCTTAAGGTGATGGTACAGAAGCCTCAGAATCTCTAAAGATCTCTTTTGGTACAACTTACTCCATTCAAAGATAGTCGGCTAAGCTGTGTTTTGCCACCACCATTCACACCTATGTGGAAATATATGACCTTCCCCATTTAGTGTGAGTGTGCCCAGCACCTGACCAGTTTCACTTTCTGACTTTATCAAGGGATTTCTATATGCCATCTGTATATGTCATCATATTGCTTAGATAATGGATCACCCTGCCATCTGGTATCATTGTGTACAGGGATGTGACATCACAAGTCACCCAGATGTTGCTTTCTTTCCACTCCAGATTTTCTAAAGTTCTTTAAAAAAAACTTCATTGCAGACTTTAATATAGCTGGGTAATTGCTGCACCAATTATTAAAGTAATCTGTCCAACCATATACTCAATCATTCAATCAAGGAACCTGTGCCCATTCTTATAGGTCTCAAGGATAGGGGGAAACTTGATTTTGTCTCAGAGGCAGACAGACAGCCTGATTAGCAAATGAAGGGGCAGTATGCAGCCAGACACTCCTGCTCAGAATGTGCAAGACACCATTTTACTCTCATTTGTGGATTTGATAGGATGTGTTGTGGCTGTGTCTGTCAAAAAAAAAAAAAAGGAAGATACAAGCCAGTTTCTAGGAGCACTTTAGGGACACTACAGGGAGATAAGTAGATATATAATTGGGGAGATTTTAGATAGAGAGAGTGAGTGAAGGACTAGTCAAGTCATGATAACAAGTTTTGCATTACAGAATTCTGCAAAAAAGTAATATTCTTCCGCATAAACAACCAGAGAGTTCAACAGTGTCTACAGTTCATAGGCTAATTGCCAGCACCCCAATATCATACATTCTGCTAACGCTGAGTAATTGCCCCCCCCCCCTTTTCTAAAAAAGAAAAAAAATTATATTTAACATTTGTAATTTGGCATTTCAGTGCATCATACCCATGTTATTGAATGCATTGAATATTACAGAAAGATACCATTAAGTTTTATACCAAACCTATTTTACTGCAATAATACAATAATTATACCCATGTTGAGAGCATTGTATATTACTGCAACATACTGCTCAGTGTTGTAGAAAACACCTTTCACTACAAAAATCCAATTTTTATGCTAGCATTATTGAATACATTACTTCAAGAGACCATTACTGTTAAAGCAAAAAACGATACTGCAATAAAACCATTATTATACCCGTTATTGAACACATTGTAAATTACTACAAGATACCATTCTGTGTTATAGCAAACACATTTTACTCCATTAATACACTTATTAAACCTGTGTTACTGAACATGTTGTATATTACTGCAAGATACCATTCAGTGTAATAACAAAAGCAAAACTGCAGTAATGCCATTATTATACCTGTGTTATTATACTTGTATATTATTTCAAGATATAATTTAGTCTTATACAGTGGGGAAAAAACGTATTTAGTCAGCCACCAATTGTGCAAGTTCTCCCACTTGAAAAGATGAGAGAGGCCTTTAATTGACATCATAGGTAGACCTCAACTATGAGAGACAACATGAGAAAACAAATCCAGAAAATCACATTGTCTGATTTTGAAAGAATTTATTTGCAAATCATGATGGAAAATAAGTATTTGGTCAATAACAAAAGTTCATCTCAATACTTTGTTATATATCCTTTGTTGGCAATGACAGAGATCAAATGTTTTCTGTAAGTCTTCACAAGGTTAGCACACACTGTTGCTAGTATGTTGGCCCATTACTCCATGCAGATCTCTTCTAGAGAAGTGATGTTTTGGGGCTGTCCCTGGGCAACACGGACTTTCAACTCCCTTCAAAGGTTTTCTATGGGTTTGAGATCTGGAGACTGGTTAGGCCACTCCAGGACCTTGAAATGCTTCTTACAAAGCCACTCCGTTGCCCTGGTGGTGTGCTTGGGATCATTGTCATGCTGAAAGACCCAGCCACGTTTAATCTTCAATGCCCTTGCTGATGGAAGGAGGTTTGCACTTAAAATCTCACGATACATGGCCCCATTCATTCTTTCATGTACACGGATCAGTCGTCCTGGTCCCTTTGCAGAGAAACAGCCCCAAAGCATGATATTGCCACCCCCATGCTTCACATGGGATGCAACTCAGCATTCACTCTCCTCCAAACACGACGAGTTGTGTTTCTACCAAACAGTTATACTTTGGTTTCATCTGACCATATGACATTCTCCCAATACTCTTCTGGAACATTCAAATGCTCTCTAGCAATCTTCAGACAGGCCCGGATATGTACTGGCTTAAGCAGGGGGACACGTCTGGCACTGCAGGAGTCCCTGGCGGTGTAGTGTGTTACTGACGGTAGTCTTTGTTACGTTGGTCCCAGCTTTCTGTAGGTCATTCACTAGGTCCCCCCGTGTGGTTCTGGGATTTTTTTTTTATACATTTTATTGATATTTTACAAAACGTACAATATTTGCAGCAAAAGTACAAACAATGTTACATCAACAATAAAGGAAATCAAAACCAGAAAAAAAACAAGGTCATGACATTTACAGTATGTGTGGCATCTCCAGCAGATGGGGTTAGTGCCAGGGTATATCTTGGCTAGTCTATCCAGGGTATAGTACCATCTAGTAAGCAGTTTATATGTGTTCTCTTGCAATTTAACACATGTAAAGAAAATGTGGGGGGCGGCCAAGATAAATTTAATTTCTTCCTGTGTAAATGTCACAGAGAGATCAGATTCCCAATGTGTTGAGTACCAATGCTTATCTAAAGGGAGTTTTAAGGTCAGTTGAGAATAGAGTAGCGAGATTTTCTTATTCGGTTCCAATCTCTGCAGTGCCAATTTTTCAAAGGGCGTATGCGAAGTAAGTGAGAGTGAGTCTCCCATCAAAGGCTTCAGGTAAGTTAATAAGTACTGAAGATGAAAGGGTGATAGCTCCTTGAGTGCAGGTATGCTCTGTAAATGAGTGAGCGTCAAAGGGGAGTCAGGAGGATTTAGGTCCAGGAGTGGCATGCAAATGCGGGTTGCCTTGGATGGTAATGTATCTCTAAAATTCCAAGGGGCACTATTTAGGGCATCACTAACTTGCGTAACTGAATGGGGGACACTTAGCAACACATGTTTTAGTACTGAAGATGAAAGGGTGATAGCTCCTTCAGTGCAGGTATGCTCTGTAAATGAGTGAGCGTCAAAGGGGAGTCAGGAGGATTTAGGTCCAGGAGTGGCATGCAAATGCGGGTTGCCTTGGATGGTAATGTGTCTCTAAAATTCCAAGGGGCACTATTTAGGGCATCGCTAACTTGCGTAAGTGAATGGGGGACACTTAGCAACACATGTTTTAGACCATGGCTATGCCACATCTCAACAGAGAGTTTTGTGAGTGAGTTGTCTAGTTTAATAGGCGACGTTGTAGGACTATTAGGGTTGAAGAAATAGCATCGCAACGGCTGGAAGCACATAGCACTTTCCGCTTGTAGGTCAGGTCTGAACTGCAGGCCTCTCACCCAGTCTAAAAGTCTAGCACTTTGAATAGCTTTGTAATAGATTTTGAAATCTGGAAGGCCCAGACCCCCTCTTTTACTATGTTGAATCAAGTAGGTACGAGACAATCTGGGTCTTCTTTTCTTCCAAAGAAAGGAAGAGAGGATCGAGCGAAGTTTGGTGAAAAACCTGTCCGGCAATCTAATAGGCAGAGCTTGCATGTAGTACAAATTATTTGGTAGTATGTCTTGATAAAGGTTTTCCGCCCAAACCAAGAAATGTAAGGTATTTCCCAGTTATCTAGGAGTGTCTGTACTTGTTTAAGCAAACCTGGGAAATTAGAGTCATATAATTTATTCAAATCTTGCGGTATGTTGATTCCCAAGAACGGTATTGGGTCTGTTGTCCATTTGAATGGCGTGAGTGATTGAAGGTGGATGCAAGCTTGGGGAGAAAGTGTAATGTTTAATAGTTGTGACTTGGTAGGGTTGATTTTAAAATCTGAGAGGGAGCCAAAATGATCAAAAATATTTAAAATAGTGGGTAGAGCTTCCTCCGGGTTAGTGATGAATAGCAAAACATCATCAGCAAAAGCTGCGAGTTGGTGAGTATGTTGACCAATTTGTACTCCCTGTACTCTGTTATCTTGGCGAAAAGCTTGTAATATAGTTTCAAGTGTCAGGATAAAAAGAAGCGGGGATAGTGGACAGCCCTGATGCGTACCATTGCTAATTGTGAATCTAGGGGAGAGAACATCATTAACCCATACCTGGGCACTGGGCGTGTCATACATTGCCATGATTGCCAAGATAAGTTGATCAGGAATGCCAAACTTAAGAAGTGCTATTTTCATAAAGTGCCAATTGACTCTATCAAATGCCTTCTCAGCATCAGTGCTGAGAAGGACTAAAGGCATAGAATGTATTTTTGCATATTGCATAATATGGAGGAGACGGGTAGTAAAGCCCACCTGTTCAGAATTTATCAGGTCCGGCAATAGGGTTTTTATTCTGTTAGCTATCATTTTAGCGAATAATTTCAGATCGTTGTTTAAAAGGGAGATTGGTCTGTAATTAGCACATTGTGACTGGTCTTTCCCTTCCTTTGGGATAATTGAGATAGAAGCATGTAACATTTGTGGGGAAAGTGGGTTACCTTGTAGTGTGGCATTACAAATGTTGAGAAGTTATGGAAGTAAAAGAGTTTTAAAGGACTTATAATAAACTATCGGGAGACTATCTGGTCCAGGAGACTTATTAGGGGAGGAGGACTTTAGGGCCTTTTCTAATTCAGAGTGAGTGAAGGGCATTACTAGGGAATCTCTAATGTTTTCGTTGCTCCTGGGTAAGTTTAATGTTTCCATCCAATCATCTATTGCAGAAGAGTGGTTTACAGCAGCTTCATGATCCCTGGTATTTCTTTTTTTTTTTTTTTTTTTTTTTTGGTTTTAAAACGTTTTATTTTGAAAAAAAAAGGAAGTCATATACAGATGTATACATCAACATAAAACCGATCATTACAGTATCACAGTGAATAACAAGTATCTTAATTTGAAGGTTCTTAAAGACATACTTTCAAGACATATGGTTTTGCAACTGAAGTTGGGGAAAACCAACTAGGGAAGGGGGAGGGTTAAAGAATGGGGTGAATTAGGAAAGGTATAAGGGGTAGAAGGGAGGGGGGGGGGAGAAGAAGGTAGGGAGAAGTTACGTTTGCAGATCAATATCTAGTCGATCCTGTTACAGACATAATAGCATGATATACACACCATATATTTGGTTCTCCTATGTATCTAAATCAATCATGTCCCCGGAGGAAAGTTGCGAAATATTTTCCAAGGAGTCCACACTGCATGAAACCAGTGTGTACGTTTGGATTCCCACCCTGCTATTTGTTCTAGTCTATAAATACCGTCACATTTCAATAGCCACTGAGCAAGTGGTGGTATCTCTGGGGATTTCCAATATTGAGCTATTAGAATTCTTGCGGCAGCTAATAAAGTGGTTAGCAGTGTCTGAAGATGTTTTGGGAATGTCAAGTCATCCAAGAGTCCTAATAAACATAATTTAATTGTGGGGGTGACAGACTTATTTCCAATTTTTGATAGGGATGAACAGATCTGTTTCCAATAGGAATTAATGAGAGGGCATTCCCACCATATATGTAAAAAGGTGCCAATGTGCATTTGGCATCTCCAGCATATAGGGTCGCATTCAGGATATAACATGTGAAGCTTTTGTGGAGTATAATACCATCTAGTGATAACCTTGTATGTATTTTCCTGCAGTTTCACACATCTAGATACCCGTGAAGCAGAGGAAAGAAGAACAACCTTTTCCCTAGCAGAGAACTGAGTACGAAGATCTCCCTCCCACTTTAAGAGAAAGTCAAGGGTCGTCGGTCTGGTCTGGGAGGCCAAGCAGGCGTATATTTTCGAGATCTTTTTAGTAGGTGGTTTAGATACCAATGCCATGGTTTCAAACAGAGTCTTCTCCGCCATAGGTTTGAGAACATTCTTCCCGAGCCACGTTTTTATATGGGTTTTGTGTAAAAAAGATAGAGTGGTTAATTTAGGGTGTGAAGTCCAGTCATCTTGAAGAACTCCTGTGGAGTCCAGCAAGTCAATAACCAGCAATGGTATTCGAGCATTATGTGTGGATAGAGTGCTTGTGAACATTTGGGAAGAGTCCCAGAGTATATCCCCAATCTGCACAAGCGGGGAACATGGCCATGTGGAAAGCAAAATTTTTGACAGACTCTCATGCCAAATTCCAATAGTGGTTCTGGTCATATCGTTTAGCGGGTTTATGGCCCATGACATTTGTTTGGGATTAGAAAACAAAAAGGCTCTAAGGGCGGATCTGGCAACCCCAGTTTCTGCCTGTATATCTAATCTTTCTGGTGAAGTTCTAAGCCATTCCAGACACCTCATCCCGTGTACTGCTCTGTAGTAAAGCTTTATGTCCGGTAGTCCCATGCCACCCAATTTTCCGCGATTGGATCAGTAAAGAGTGGGGGAGCCTTGGACGTGACTTATTCCAAAGGAAAGAGGATAAGGTTCTCCTGATTTGGTGAAAAAACTGTTGGGTAAGGATATAGGCAGGGCCTGGAGGTAGTATAATAGCTTAGGTAGAATTACTGTCTTGATGAGTGTGCGTCTACCAAACCATGAAATAAATGGGATGGTCCAAGAGTCAATGATGTTTTTTATGACCGTGGGAAGAGGTTGAAAATTCTCCACATATAATTTGGCAGGGTCAGCTTGTTAAATGTATCCCCAAAAATTTTATGTAAGAAGCGGACCAACTAAAAGGGAAGAGAGTTTCAAGCAGTACTTGAATATGTTGAGGTACATTTACATTCAACACTTGAGATTTGGTAGGATTGATCAGAAAGTTGGATAAATCTCCAAATTTCTGAAGCAAGGAGATGATAGCTGGGAACGCCTCCTCTGGGTTAGTGATAATGATCAAGAGATCATCAGCAAAGCCGCAATTGTGATGAATCCTCCCACATGCAGGCCCTCTATCCGTTCCTCTTGCCGTATAAGCTTGGAATAGACACTCCACAGTTAGTACAAATAAGAGAGGGAAAGGAGGACACCCCTGACGTGTGCCATTACCTATACAGAAAGACGGTGATAGAGTCCCATTTACCATCACTTGGGCAGTGGGAGAGTCGTACATAGCCATAGTGGCTTGCACATATATTAAAGGGATACCAAATTTCAGTAAGGCGCGTTTCATAAAGGTCCAGTCTACCCGATCAAAAGCCTTTTCGGCATCAGTGCTTAGAAGGGTTAGCGGTTTCGAGTGTTTCCTGGCATAATGAATCAAATTCACTAATCTGGTGGTATTCATTCTTCCCTCTCTCCCAGCCACAAAACCCACCTGTTCAGCCTGAATTAGGTTTGGTAGAAAAGGTTGAAGTCGTGCAGCAAGCATTTTAGCGTATAACTTCAAATCCGTGTTAAGTAAGGAAATGGGCCTGTAGCTAGCGCATAACGTATGATCTTTGCCTTCCTTTGGGAGTATAGTGATCAGAGCAGTAAGCATCTGGGGAGGCAACGGAACATGGTTCATTGCCCCATTACATACCATTAATAACTTAGGCAGTAGCTGGCGTGAGAAAGTGTTATAATAAGCAGAAGGTAGTCCATCTGGACCAGGACATTTATGGGGGGGGGTCAGTCTAAGGGCCTTTTCCAATTCTTGTAAAGTAAATGGCTGAGAGAGAGATGTCGCCTGTTTGGCTGTGAGAGAGGGAAGACTCAGCGTGTGAAGCCAATTATCAATTAGCATTTCCCTATCTGTATCAGCCTGCGCACTAGAGGGTTCTCTAAGGTTATATAGCGATTTATAGTATTCACTGAATTGTTTGGCAATCTGTTCTGTTGATCTTAGATCTTGGGCTGTAACAGACTTGATAGTGTGTATATAAGAGCGTGCCTTGCGTTTTTTTAAGTTGGACATCATGAACTTAGTAGCTTTATCCCCATGGGCATAATACTTGTATTGAGCTGATAAATATAGTTTAGCTGTTTTGGAGTTCAACAGGTTCTTTAAAGTTGATCTAAGTTGAGTCAAATTCTCCAGAAGGTGTTGGGAGATACTACTTTTGTGGAGAAGTTCCAATTTTTGTATTTCCCTTTGAAGGGCCGTCACCTCAGCTTCTCTCTTCCTTTTAAGGTGTGTTCCCTAGGGATATAAAGTGTCCCCTAATAACAGCCTTGTGGGCCTCCCAGACCAGACCAGCCGACATCGATGGGTCCTCATTAAAAAGGAAGTATTCCTCCAAGTGGCCCGTAATGGTTTTAACATTTTCCTGAGAGCTCAATAGAATTTCATCGAGCCTCCAGTTAAAATGAGCTTTAGGGAGAGATGTCATTTCTAATGTAAGATATACTGGAGCATGGTCAGATAATAGGATGTTACCAATAGACGTATCAGAACATTTAGACAGTAACTGTTGGGTTACAAACATATAATCTAAACGCTGGTAAGAGGCATGGGCTGAAGAATAATATGTATAATCCTTTGTCGTTGGATGGAACGATCTCCAGACATCTGCTAGTTCGGCAGAGGCCAAATGAGATTTAATCTGTTTTAGTGTAGCTTTAGATAGAGATGATGTACCAACTGATGCATCTATGACAGGGTTAAGAGGCCACATTTAAGTCTCCTCCCAGGACAGCTAACCCCTCAACAAATGA
>ONZH01016086.1:0-14414 GCA_900303285.1 Rhinella marina | reverse complement strand
GGATAGTGCACACAGTGATGTCACACAGTACAGTGGATAGTGCACACAGTGATGTCAAGTGACAGTGATGTCACACAGGGAGTGACACAGTGATAGTGCACACATGTCACAGTGCAGGGATAGTGCACATGATGTCACAGTGCAGGGATAGTGTACACACAGTGTCACAGTGATGTCACAGTGCAGGGATAGTGTGCACACGGTGATGTCACAGTGCAGGGATAGTGCACACAGTGATGTCACACAGTGTCACACAGGGATGTCACAGTGGATAGTGCACACAGTGATGTCACACAGTCACAGTGGAGTGTAACACAGTGATGTCACAGTGATGTCACAGGGATAGTGCACACAGTGATGTCACAGATGTCACAGTACATGGATAGTCAGTGATGTCACAGTGAGTGCACACACAGTGCAGGGATAGTGACACAGTGATGTCACACAGTGCAGGGATAGTGAGTGTGCACACAGTGATGTCACAGTGCAGGGTCACAGTACAGATGTGCACACAGTGATGTCACACAGGGTCACACAGTGTCACAGTGTACAGGGATAGTGCACACGGTGATGTCACAGTGATGTCACAGTGATGTCACAGTGCAGGGATAGTGCACACAGTGCAGGGATAGTGCACACATGTGCAGGGATAGTGCATGTCACAGTGATGTCACACAGTGCAGGGATAGTGTACACACACAGTGATGTCACAGTGCACAGTGACACAGTGCAGAGAGTGCACAGTGCACACAGTGATGCACACAGTGATGTGCACACAGTGCACAGGGATAGTGCACACAGTGATGTCACAGTGCAGGGATAGTACACAGTGCACACAGTGATAGTGCACACAGTCACACAGGGATAGTGCACACAGTGCAGGGATAGTCACAGATGTCACATGTCACAGGGAGTAGTGCACAGTGCAGTGAGATGTCACAGTACAGGGATAGTGCACACAGTGATGTAATAACAGTGGAATAATGTGCAGTGAAGTCCCACCACAGGGATAGTGCACACATTGTTGTCTCAATTAGAGATGAGCGAATCGAATCCCACGAAGTGTAATTTGATCCGAATTTCAGGATAAATTCGATTCGCCTAGAAGCCGAATTTCCTCGTGCTTCGTGTCAGCGGATCGATTTAACCTGAAATAGTGTAAAAAACAAAAAAATCCATACTTACCCTCCTCCATTTGCTCGCGATGGGCCACCAGCCGCCATCTTGATTGAAGATCTCGTCCTAAATCCTGTGCGTAGTGATGGCGTATGACGTAATCTCGCGCCGCGCGAGATCTTCAAGCAAGATGCCGGCGGCCGGACCGTCGCGAGCAAATGGAGGTGGCAAGTATGATTTGATTTTTTTTTAAATGTTAATTTTTACACTTTTTTTTGCACTCAGACGCCGCAATCATGTATGAACGTGGCATCTGAGGGGTACAATGACGAGGGCGGCGCTATCGCAGCTCCCTGTCATTGCACCCACTATTTACAAAAAATTGTGCTTCGTGGCGAAGTAATTCGTCACGAAGCTAATTTTTTTGTAAAATTTGGCAAATCAGCCGAATCGAACTTTTCAAAAGTTCACTCATCTCTAGTCCCAATATTGGCATAATGCACACAGTGATGTCACAGTACAAGGATACTCTACTCAGTGATGTCACAACACTGAAATGATGCACACAGTGATGTCACATGAAAGTATATGCACATAATATAAATGAATGAATATTGTAGTGATTTCACAGAACAAAACATGGAGAAAGTAACGGTGAACATAGGAAACTTTAGAAGGGAGTCCTACAAAAACTTCCATGTACACTTTACCAGTAGCTGCACCTGATAGAACGTCAGGAGACACAACACACCTGTAAGTACCGTCCTTTCAGCATCTGGACAATAGCATTGCAGGTCTCCGGGATGATGACACCCAGAGCCTGTGGTGAGATGGCAGTCGAAAATTTCAGGTCCTCGAAGGATCTGCCGGTGGCCAGGAATCGAAGCGTGGCTACCAACCTCTGCTCGGCCGAGATTGACTTTCTCATGCAGGTGTCTTGTTTTTGGATGAGCGGCGTGACAACGCGCAGGAGGTAGTTAAAGGTGGCGTCCGACATCCGTAAGAACTCTCTGAAGTCATTGGGGTTGTTATCTTTCATCTCCGGGTATAGCGTGGAGCTCGAGGAGCAGTCTCGGACCTGCAGATAATCTTTGCTCCAGTATGCTCTCTTCTTCCGCTTCTTCTTCTTCTTCTGCATACAGTGATGGATCATAGCAATGGCAATCGCCGCCCTGGCCCTGCGCTTGTTAACAAGGCTCATGCTGATCTGAGAAATGTGTGCTCCTTCCACAGCAGAGGACAACAATGAGAGGGGGGAGGGCTGCAGCTCTGAGGTCACTTCCTGTCCTGGAAGTCTCATGTGAAAGGATCTGCTCTGCTGTCAGATCTGGAGGTCTCCATACAGGATCTAACCCTGTTGTCACTACAACACCACAGAAGATGTCATCGTTATCAGCAAGTGTTAACCCTTTGTCTGTCGGCTTACAATGACAATTTTGAACCCACCTGCATTGGGGCCGTAATTATCCTAATAGAGGCTCTTCGTCAGGAGCAGTCAATATTATTTCCTTTACTGAAAAAATACTAAAACAGGGCAAAAAATAGAAAATTAGGGCTTGTTTTTTTGCCAAGTGTTTTGTAATGGCACAATTCAAAGGGGTTGTTTATCCATGGGGACCTTTTCTGCAGATCCCCAATATAGCAGGACCCGTGAGGAAATCAATAGTTAGGGCTAATGCAGGCCCATGCTGCGGACCTCAAACTGTGGTCTGCAATGCACGAGCACCTGCCATGTGGCCACCATTTGCGGATGCGGACCCATTCGCCTCTTGAATGGGTCCACAATATTCCGTTCTCAGCATGTTCTATTTTTTGTGGTGTGGAAGCACGGATCGAAATCCCACAGAAAGGCGCTCCGAAGTGCTTCTGCTCCACACTGCTCCGTATCTTGAGAATTGCGAACCCATTCAAGTGAAACCCGCTGTCTTTGGGCCACAATACGGCCATGGGCCGCACACATTCATGTGCATGAGCCCTAACCTGAACCTCGCTGCTGGGTTCCAGCTCCATCTCTCCACCTCCAGCACTGCAGGCCTCATATGACATAGCCAGCCCTACCCCTCCCCCACATGGCATGGAGCAGGCTCAGCTCCTGAGTCTATACCATACATACCCACCAGCATTATGACTTACATGTATGTGAGGTGTCTGTGAAATGAGTTGTCCAAAAGCAGCGCCACACCTGTCCATGGGATGCGTCTGAGCTACAATACTTCAAACAAATCATGGACAGGTGTGGAGCTGTTTTTGGAGGGAAAAAAAAACATGTTTTTCTTCTCCTGAAAACCCCTGTAAACCAAAACCACACCCATCTGAGCATGCTCCACAGTCCTCCACCCTACCAGCTGAGCTGTTAAAAGCCTTGCTCCTGTACTGTCACAAAAACTACAACTCCCAGCAATGCTCTAACAACCTTTTGCAGCTTTACAACAGCTGGAGAGCCGCACCGTGAAGCCCTCTGTGTGTGGCCCTGGACATTCTCTTTTCTATGGGATCAGATGATCGTGGCCTGAAGAGGTCATTTCTACTATTTGTTTCTTCCTGGACTGACTACATACAAGAAGCTTGTAATAACTCCTGAAATGCTGACAACCACTTCATGACATCTGGTAGTCGTGGCCGATGTGGTTAAGGCGATGGACTAGAAATCCATTGGGTCTCCCGCGCAGGTTCAAATCCTGCCGACTACGAATTATTTTCTTTTGCTGGTATCTAAATTGTCCTCCATTTCAATTATCTTTTGCAAAACAGAGAGATTCTAAGAGTGTAAGTAAGAATACGTAGGAGCAGAGTAGGCAGCTGTCTAGGGCTCCATTGGGAAGGAGGTCAGAAATACTCCCCTCCACTTTTTTCTTTGAGTTGGAGCAGCAGATTTGTGGTAGGATGGCCCGCGCTCAGAAGAGTCCATGCGGTGAAGGTACAGTCAGTGCAGAGTTTATAGAATATAAAGGAAGAATATGAGGAAAATTATGGAATATGTGGGGGAGGGGTAATTAAAGGGGATGTCCATGATTAGAAAAACATGGTTGTTTGGCTCTAGAAAGAGCACCACATCCGTCGGCAGGTTGCATGTGGTATTGTAGTTCAGTCCCATTTACTTCAATGAGGACGTGCTGTAATACCAGATATGGCCTGTAGACAGGTGTGGCGCTGTTTCTGGGGGAAAAAAACAGCCAGTTTTTTCTAATCATGCAGAACTCCTATAAATAAATAAGTGTCCTTCTGACATTCTGAAAGTATGCTTCTACAAACGAGACGCCGGTCATTTTGAAGAGGATGTAGCTTTTCCACAAGTGCCACAAAACTGCTGATTGGTGGGGGTGGTGGGAGTCAGACCCCCGCCGATCTGTGGTCACAGCAGGAACAATGGACGGTTTTAAAAAGGCCTTATCTGAATTCTTAAAAGTAAATGACGTTAATGCTGTGGTACAGTACAATTACGGTAATTACTACTTTGAAAAAAATTAATTTTGAAAAAAATCTATATTTTGCTTGCATCGCCATGCCATTTTTTAGGTTTCGGTCTACAGAGATGTATGAGGGCTTGTTTTTTGCAGAACGAACTGTAGTTTTTATTGGTGCCAGTTTTTAACCAGTTATCTAATTTTTTGCAGGGGACAAAGTGTTTTTGTTTTTCCCTATTTTGGCGTAAACTGCGCAGTAACAAATATTTTGAAAGTTCAGACATTTTTAGATGCCGCCGTACCTGCTATGTTTATTTTTCTATGTAAAATTGGGAAATGGGGCAATTTGAACCGTTAATATTTTTATGTTTTGTTATATATTTTATCAAGCTTTTTACAAAATAACTTTCAGCCCCCTTAGGGGACCAGAACCTGTGATCTTCTGATCGCATGTCAGCCAGACCATAATACAGAATTAGCTCACCGTTGCCTGTTTTGCAGATCCGCAAAATTATATTTCCACCTTTCATTTCCAAAGGAGCTGTGAACAATGAAAGGTTGGAATCTGATTGTTCTATGGGCAATGAAGCCAGTTGTACTGTACTCCAGTTTGTTACCCCCCCTTAATGTTTTTTCTCCCCACTCCATCCCTCCCTCCCTCCCCTTTCACATCTTCTGACCCTTCAAGGAGCCGTTCAGACGCTCTTACCAGACAGCTGTGACGGTTTCCCAGGGCTCCCCTTGTGGTGGGAACTGCTTCCTCTCATGTGCTTGTTGGGAGCTGTTGCTCCCTGGGGACCTGTTTGTGTGTTACACTTCCTGCAGAAAGAGATGACCTGCCCCGACTCCTATAGGCCGAGTAGTTTATTACATGCAGCGATCTCCTCCACAGTAAGGGAGGAGTGATCACTATGCCATCGCTTGTCTTCATGCTGTCTGGTCGTTTCCCGGGAGCAGATTATGATTAGACAGCCTGCTCTACCGCCAGCAAATCATGATCTTTTAGCGAGCTCGTTCATCGGGAAATCTGCGGAAGTATTACGCTGCCAGATGGTTGCTAACGAGCATTACTATGAATGCTCGTTAGCGATCTTCTGGCAGAAAATCTGCCAGTGTAAGTCTTCTTTCACACGGGCGTCGCAGATTTGGTCCGGATGCGTTCCGAAAAATCCGCACGCATCCGCACCGATCCGCACGCAATCGCAGTCAGTTTTGACTGTGATTGCGTACGTTCGTTCAGTTTTTTCCACGCAGGTGCGAAGCGTTTTGATGCGTTTTTCATGTGCGTGATAAAAAAACTGAATGCTTACAAACAAGATCTCTTAGGAACCATCAGTGAATCACGCATTGCGTGCAGATGCGTACAATGCGTTATTCACGCAGACCCATTCACTTCAATGGGGCCAGGGCTGCGTGAAAAACGCAGAATATAGAACATGCTGCGATTTTCACACAACGGCGAACTGATGCGTGAAAAACATCGCCCCATTGTGAAAAGCCCCATTGAAATGAATGGGTCAGGATCAGTGCGGGTGCAATGCATTCGCATCACGCATTGCGCCCGCGTGGAAATCTCGCCCGTGTGAAAGGGGCCTAAGGCTAGCCTTCTCCAGCAGGCTGTTCCCGCGGGTGAACAGCCTGCCGGATCTGTGCTGCCGCTAGTACACTTGTGCCGCCAGAAGTCCACTCCGGCCTTATTCACTATAATGGGGGGCAGGCCGGAGGTCCGCCGCAGCACGGCAGACATGCCGCTAATGTGAAAGTAGCCTAATACAGCCTTAAATGTCTGTCTATCTATCTACCATATTTTTTCTCTAATGGACGCAACCGAGGTTTTAGAGGAAGGAAAATAAGAAAACATATTTTTCATCAGACCTCCAATGTTAATAAGACCCCCAATCAGACCTTAGATCACAGCCTCAATGTGAATAAACCCCCTATTCAGACCCCCAAGCAGACCTCAGATCAGACCCCCAAGCAGACCTCAGATCAGACCCCCAAGCAGACCTCGGATCAGACCCCCAAGCAGACCTCAGATCAGACCCTCAAGCAGACCTCAGATCAGACCCCCAAGCAGACCTCATATCAGACCCCCAAGCAGACCTCGGATCAGACCCCCAAGCAGACCTCGGATCAGACCCCCAAGCAGACCTCGGATCAGACCCCCAAGGCAGACCTCAGATCAGACCCCCAAGCAGACCTCAGATCAGACCCCCAAAGCAGACCTCAGATCAGACCTCCAGAGCAGACATTAAAAAATAATTAAAAGGGTTATCCGAGTTATATTTATTGATGACCTATTCTCAGGATAGTATCCACAATGAATTTGACGCCAGCATATCCACAGAAATACCTTTATTCTTCAAAAGTCCATGAACGAACGTGTTTCAAATTATGCCAATAAAGTCCGTGTAGGAGAACCGGATAAAAAATAGACTGATTGAATCATAGACAGATATGAGATACCGTATTTTTCACCCTATAAGACGCACTCCTTCCATCTTATGGGGTGAATAATAATGAGTACTTATATTATGGTAGTACAGGAGGACCTGGAAGCGATGAATGCAGCGCTCCTCGGGCTCTATACTCACCGCTTCCTGGTCTTCCTCGGCCGCGGTGAGCAGGTGTAATTTACAACCTAACCGTCCCATTCATTTCAATGGGGTGGCTCGTCCCATACACTTGTATAGGAGAGATCCGCCCCATTGAAATGAATAGGATGGTTAGGTGTAATTACACCGATCACCGCTGCGGATGTTACGGCGAGCAGGTAAATGAACTGGCAGCTGCGCGCGCCTCCTCTTCAAACAGCTGATCAGCGGGGGTGCCGGGTGTCAGACCCCCGCCGATCTGATATTGATGACCTATCCTGAGGAATATAACTTGGACAACCCCTTTAACTCACCTTCCTGCTCCAGACACCACCGCCACTCCTCACATCTACTCATTCCTTCTGCCACACTGCGCTGTGACCTGATACACACAGCAAGCGGCCGAGGAAGACCAGGAAGCAGTGAGTATAGAGCCTGGGCAACGCTGCATTCATCACTTCCAGGTCTTCCTGTACTACCATAATATAAGTACTCATTATTATTCACCCCATAAGATGGAAGGAGTGCGTCTTATAGGGCAAAAAATACGGTATCTCATATCTGTCTGTCCATGATTCATTCAATTTTTTATCCGACCCCCTACACGGACTCAGTGTCTGTCTGTCTGATATCTGTTTACTTTTTTCTCTGTCCACCTACAGAAATTCAACCACTTTTTGTATTCCCGACTGAAGATAGTAAATAATGGGATATCTCCGGTCCAAAAAAGGGGGTCTCTGGCCTCCGAGCTGATAACCTCTTTGGTCTGGACTGGTCCCCACCGAGCATTAAAAAATAAAAAAAAGGAAAACTCACTTTTTTGCGATGTTGCTGCTGCTCTTTCCTCCGGTCCCTTCGGTCAGGTAAATTTTTGGCAGCATGTGGATAACACTTGCCAACCTCTCATACTCTTTGCTGGTGTTGTAAACTGCGGATCCACAAAATACAGATACTGTCCATGTTGCATTCCCATTTTTTGCTGACCCATTGAAAAATTAATTTTTGTAATTTTTTTAAATATTTTTGTAATTTACTTATTGTCTTCACGTTTTAGTAGGCTCCTAGGTTTCAGGGTGTCTGCCATGCTTTGGAATCCGCACACTCCTCGTATACTGCTCAGCAGTGAATGGGTCTTACTGTGAGCGATATGCAGACGGGAGCTGACGTTGCTGCTCCTGTGCGTGTCGCTCTTATAAACCCTGGCATGGCTCATCCAGACACAGATTGTGCACATTAGACACTTGGCTCTGACTGACACCCTGAAGGCGTTTTAGTCTTGAAGAACATCGAGAGGGGAGGAGGGATCCTGTACAGAACAGCAGTCAGCATCCTGTCCAAACATGCAGGCGTTGGTGGTATAGTGGTGAGCATAGCTGCCTTCCAAGCAGTTGACCCGGGTTCGATTCCCGGCCAACGCAGCTCTTTTACAACCAATTCTGAAAGGACCTTCCCATAACAAACCATGGGTCAACATTTAATTAAGGGGTTTTCTGAGATTTATGAACTGATCAGTGGTGGTCTAACACCTGGAATCCCTGCTCATCAGCTGTTTGAGAAGGCATTGACCCGCTCATTAGCACTGTGGCCTTCTCTCAGCTTTCCCTAGGCCGTGTGACGACACGTTTATCGGTCACGTGGCCTCGGCACTACTTAGACCCATTGCTGTGGTGAGCAGGGAGAAGACCACGTCAGTACAGCGATTGCCGATACCTTCTCAAACAGCTGATCAGCAGGAGCCCTGGGTGTTGGACCCCCACAGATCAGATATGGATGACCTATCCGGATACATCTTGGAAAACCTTTTTAACCACCTTTCCAAATTCCTACTGCAATGGCAGGGATCCAAGAAGCCACCAATCCTAGCCCTAAGATGAGAAACATTTCCAAAACAGAAAAGAAATCACTACTAAGGGGTTAACATTTGTGATTTTTTTTTGGGAGGGGCGTGAGAACTGCATCTAAATTATCTGAATTACCTCTTAATAAGTCACATCTGGCTCATTAGTATTGACGTCTCGCACCTACTTTTCCTGACGTACATATAGATTAAGGAATGTGACATGTGGTAAGTGACGGACAGCTCCGTCATCCTGTGATACTAAGATTTCTCTAAATCTCAGCTATGCGCTAGGGCTAGTTTCACACCTCCAGACTGTTCCGGCAGACAATGGCGGGAATCTTCCAAACACAAATCACAGCATAGGGCCGGCGGGCATTCTGTCGGCATCTGGAGACGCCAGATCTGGAGAATTCCAGCAGACTGTTCTCTGCCTAAACAGCCTGCCAGAACTCACACTGCAGGTGAGAAACTAGGAAAAGGATCCCTGTAGTAATCAAGTAATCTATTGATTAACCCAACGATTAATCAAGAACTCGAATAAGAAATAACTAATTAAAAGAACGTTTACCTTTATAAAAAGTCATCAGACCCCCCGTGCCATCAGCTCCCCTATGCCATCAGGCCCCTGTGCCACCAGCTTGCCCTCCCCAGTGCCTCTAGCTTGCCCCCCCCCCCAGTGCCTCCAGGTTTCCCCCCCTCAGTGCCACCGGCTTGCCCCCAGGTGCCTCCCCACTGCTACCAGTTTTGCCCCCAGTGCCTTCAGGTGCCCCCCATTGCCATGAGGTGCCTTCAGGTGCCCCCCAGAAACACTACTATGCACTTCCTTGAGCTTTTGGGCCCGTGCTTCTGCATTGCAAAAGATAGAACATGTCCTATCTTTTGCAGGTTGCGGACCTATTCAAGTGATTGGCTATTTTCAGTCCACAGCACGGGTACGGAGTCCATACGTTCCTCTGAATGAGCCCAATAGAGAAAATAATACTGATGCAAATATTCATCTGCTCCAAGCTGGAAGATGTAACCAGCTGTGACACACTTATCAAGAGGTCGGTGCCTTCAAACATTTGCAATTCTTGTCCCTAAAAAAAACGTGAAAGTTTACCTCCTGACAATCATTTTTTTTCTATTTTGGGAATGTTTTTGTTTTTCATCTCAGGTTTTAAAAAGCCAGGATCGATGGTTTGTCAGATCTCTGCTGTTGCACAAAGATCCTTTCGGGTTAGGTTATAAAAAGGCTGCGTTGGCCGGGAATCGAACCCGGGTCAACTGCTTGGAAGGCAGCTATGCTCACCACTATACCACCAACGCTTGCACATTATAGATACTCGCTGACTGTCCTTCTGTACAGGATCCCACCAAACCTCACGATGTTCTTTAGGACTAGCACAGCTTCAGGTCATCAACTAGAGCCAGAAGCCTACACAATCTGAGCTGTAATACGAACCTATAACAGTGTAGAGAGCACACTGTGCCTCCTTGTGCTGATGATCTGATCGAAGACATACACGGGTTCTTTATGTACCATCAGATGCCACATCACAGAGGTATATGAAAGCATTGCTCCTAGAAGAGAACATCTCTGTCACGTGGAGCACACAGCACATGGTGTAGACCTCCTCTGTAGGGCTCCGTCCATACTTCTCTGTCACTTAAATGAAGTGGGGTGTGTTGGAGATGTTTTTGTGTCTTGGGTTGGTGGTTGTGTGAGGTTTACAGGCCATGTTTGGTGTCACATGCGCATTAGATGATTAGAGTGTAGTGTTCTAGAGGTTCTAGAACATTCTTAGTAATGGCACGTGGTGTTGGCATCCAGTGTAGTTCTGGCTTCGAGTGATGTTTTTTAAGTGGAGTTTCTGGACAGATGATGAGAACCCTGGAGAATATTCATCATCCCCAAGTAACAGTAAAATATATCATGGACAGTGGGAAGTAGGAAGAAAAAGTAAGTGAACCCTTTGGAATTCCCTGGATTTCTGCATTAAAGGGAGTCTGTCACCTCATTTTCACCTATATAACTAACAGCACTGCCCCACAGAAGATTGCAGACACATCCAGACATACCTGTGTCACATCCCAGACATACCTGTGTGCACTGTGTGTCTGTATTACATGTCACATCCCAGACATACCTGTGTGCACTGTGTGTCTGTATTACATGTCACATCCCAGACATACCTGTGTGCACTGTGTGTCTGTATTACATGTCACATCCCAGACATACCTGTGTGCACTGTGTGTCTGTATTACATGTCACATCCCAGACATACCTGTGTGCACTGTGTGTCTGTATTACATGTCACATCCCAGACATACCTGTGTGCACTGTGTGTGTGTATTACATGTCATATCCCAGACATACTGTGTGCACTGTTGTGTGTATTACATGTCACATCCCAGACATACCTGTGTGCACTGTGTGTGTGTATTACACATGTCACATCCCAGACATACCTGTGTGCATACTGTGTGCACTGTGTGTATTACATGTCACATCCCAGACATATGTGTGCACTGTGTGTCTGTATTACATGTCACATCCAGACATACCTGTGTGCACTGTGTGTGTATTACATGTCACATCCCAGACATACCTGTGTGCACTGTGTGTGTCACATCCCAGACATACCTGTGTGCACTGTGTGTGTGTATTACATGTCACATCCCAGACATACCTGTGTGCACTGTGTGTCTGTATTACATGTCACATCCCAGACATAACCTGTGTGCACTGTGTGTGTGTATTACATGTCACATCCCAGACATACCTGTGTGCACTGTGTGTGTGTATTACATGTCACATCCCAGACATACCTGTGTGCACTGTGTGTCTGTATTACATGTCACATCCCAGACATACCTGTGTGCACTGTGTGTGTGTATTACATGTCACATCCCAGACATACCTGTGTGCACTGTGTGTCTGTGCATGTGTGTATTACATGTCACATCCCAGACATACCTGTGTGCACTGTGTGTCTGTATTACATGTCACATCCCAGACATACCTGTGTGCACTGTGTGTCTGTATTACATGTCACATCCCAGACATACTGTGTGCACTGTGTGTGTCTGTATTACATGTCACATCCCAGACATACCTGTGTGCACTGTGTGTCTGTATTACATGTCACATCCCAGACATACCTGTGTGCACTGTGTGTGTGTGTATTACATGTCACATCCCAGACATACCTGTGTGCACTGTGTGTCTGTATTACATGTCACATCCCAGACATACCTGTGTGCACTGTGTGTGTATTACATGTCACATCCCAGACATACCTGTGTGCACTGTGTGTGTATTACATGTCACATCCCAGACATACTGTGTGTGCACTGTGTGTGTATTACATGTCACATCCCAGACATACCTGTGTGCACTGTGTGTCTGTATTACATGTCACATCCCAGACATACCTGTGTGCACACTGTGTGTGTATTACATGTCACATCCCAGACATACTGTGTGCACTGTGTGTGTGTATTACATGTCACATCCCAGACATACCTGTGTGCACTGTGTGTGTGTATTACATGTCACATCCCAGACATACCTGTGTGCACTGTGTGTCTGTATTACATGTCACATCCCAGACATACCTGTGTGCACTGTGTGTGTGTATTACATGTCACATCCCAGACATACCTGTGTGCACTGTGTCTGTATTACATGTCACATCCCAGACATACCTGTGTGCACTGTGTGTCTGTATTACATGTCACATCCCAGACATACCTGTGTGCACTGTGTGTCTGTATTACATGTCACATCCCAGACATACCTGTGTGCACTGTGTCTGTATTACATGTCACATCCCAGACATACCTGTGTGCACTGTGTGTCTGTATTACATGTCACATCCCAGACATACCTGTGTGCACTGTGTGTGTCTGTATTACATGTCACATCCCAGACATACCTGTGTGCACTGTGTGTGTGTATTACATGTCACATCCCAGACATACCTGTGTGCACTGTGTGTCTGTATTACATGTCACATCCCAGACATACCTGTGTGCACTGTGTGTCTGTATTACATGTCACATCCCAGACATACCTGTGTGCACTGCACTGTTGTCTGTATGTATTACATGTCACATCCCAGACATACCTGTGTGCACTGTGTGTGTGTATTACATGTCACATCCCAGACATACCTGTGTGCACTGTGTGTGTGTATTACATGTCACATCCCAGACATACCTGTGTGCACTGTGTGTCTGTATTACATGTCACATCCCAGACATACCTGTGTGCACTGTGTGTGTGTATTACATGTCACATCCCAGACATACCTGTGTGCACTGTGTGTATTACATGTCACATCCCAGACATACCTGTGTGCACTGTGTGTGTCTGTATTACATGTCACATCCCAGACATACCTGTGTGCACTGTGTGTGTATTACATGTCACATCCCAGACATACCTGTGTGTGCACTGTGTGTGTCTGTATTACATGTCACATCCCAGACATACCTGTGTGCACTGTGTGTGTGTATTACATGTCACATCCCAGACATACCTGTGTGCACTGTGTGTGTATTACATGTCACATCCCAGACATACCTGTGTGCACTGTGTGTGTGTATTACATGTCACATCCCAGACATACCTGTGTGCACTGTGTGTGTGTATTACATGTCACATCCCAGACATACCTGTGTGCACTGTGTGTATGTATTACATGTCACATCCCAGACATACCTGTGTGCACTGTGTCTGTATTACATGTCACATCCCAGACATACCTGTGCACACTGTGTCTGTATACATGTCACATCCCAGACATACCTGTGTGCACTGTGTGTGTATTACATGTCAGTGCACTGTGTGTGTATTACATGTCACATCCCAGACATACCTGTGTGCACTGTGTGTGTATTACATGTCACATCCCAGACATACCTGTGTGTGCACTGTGTGTCTGTATTACATGTCACATCCCAGACATACCTGTGTGCACTGTGTGTCTGTATTACATGTCACATCCCAGACATACCTGTGTGCACTGTGTGTCTGTATTACATGTCACATCCCAGACATACCTGTGTGCACTGTGTGTCTGTATTACATGTTCACATCCCAGACATACCTGTGTGCACTGTGTGTCTGTATTACATGTCACATCCCAGACATACCTGTGTGCACTGTGTGTGTCTGTATTACATGTCACATCCCAGACATACCTGTGTGCACTGTGTGTCTGTATTACATGTCACATCCCAGACATACCTGTGTGCACTGTGTGTGTGTATTACATGTCACATCCCAGACATACCTGTGTGCACTGTGTGTGTATTACATGTCACATCCCAGACATACCTGTGTGCACTGTGTGTGTATTACATGTTCACATCCCAGACATACCTGTGTGCACTGTGTGTCTGTATTACATGTCACATCCCAGACATACCTGTGTGCACTGTGTGTGTGTATTACATGTCACATCCCAGACA
>ONZH01016085.1:0-18302 GCA_900303285.1 Rhinella marina | reverse complement strand
GACAGCTGAAACTGTGACACACAGAATGGTTCCACACAGCTGTATGAAATGGATTTGTATCACTGAGGTAAAACAACAAAAAAACTATTTTTTAAAATTTATATATATATATATATATATATATATATATATATATATATATATATATTTTTTTTTTTTTAATGTGACGTGTAGAAAATATCAGAGAACAAACTCAGCCCCTGCTGACTGTGGCTATTTTGACTGCAACTCAGAAAAATGTTGCACTCAGATTTTTGTAATGTAGCTGTACCAGTGAGAGCAAAAGACCTTTTTTAATTACGTGACGTACAGTATAGGTCACCTGGACAGAAAATATGGATTGTGGTTTGTGGTGAGTGGACAGCTGAACTGTGACACACGGAATGGTTCTACACAGCTGTATGAAATGGATTTGTATCACTGAGATAAAACAATAAAAAAAAAAAAATTGTTATATATGGCGATAGCTGCACTACTAGTGCCAGCCAGCCCAGCCAGGAGACAAAAAAAATGTCTTGTAGCCCTTAGAAGGGCTGTTGGGTTCTTTTGAGATCACTCCTGCCTAACAGAGAACTAAATCCAGGCCCTAACACTCTCCCTGAAACGCAGCAGATCTGTCCCTAACGACATCCAGGGACGGCTTGACTGAGCCGAGCACCGCGGGCAGTCACTAGTATATTCCAGGGTCACCTGATCAGGCCAGCCAACCCTTGCTATTGACATGTAAGGGCCCCACGTGATGCTGGGTGTACCGCAGAGTCTCCTGGTTTGTGATTGGCTGAGTTTATAGGCCCAAAAATTCAAAATGCGGGAGATGCCATTTCCTCGAGCATGGCGAGAAATTCGTCCGAGCAGCGAGCACTTACGAGTACCCTAATACTCGAACGATCACCAAGCTTGGACCAGCATGCTCGCTCATCTCTATTTAACATCATTTTAACATCAATTTCACATCATTTTACAAATTGACAGGGATATGTACTAACAAACATAACTGTTTCAAACTTTCACTGTATGTAAATATTACCTTCCACTATTTTATAATTCATTATTTTGTTTTACTCACTTATAAAGCGCTGACATATCACACAGCTCTTTACAGACATTAGCATCACACTCTCCCCGATGGGGCTCACAATCTAAGTTCCCTACCAGCATGGGCATCACTAGGTTAAAATGTTCGAGGCCTGGGCCCCGGATGTTTTGTCCCAGGCCCTGAATATACTGCCTTCTAATGAAAAAACAAGGATGACTACTGACCAGGACACACTGCAAGGGCTGAAGGACCTTTAATGTCATCAGTCACTGAAATGTGATCGGTGCAGGAGGGGGCAGAGCTAAGCTGTGAAGAGGAGAACTAGTGGAGAAGACCCTGTGATGACGTCTATGATATGAGGAGAGGTATGTGAAGGGATAGATTCAGTGTGAGAGCCAGATGAATGCTGGGAGTTGTAGTTCTCTTCTCACACCACCTCTCTGTTTGGTTGTGGGAGTGATATTATCTACATGGGACAGTATATTAGGGCTGACGGGAGGGGCATTATTTAAATGTGAAGGAATGGTATTTACATGGGACTGTATATTGAAGGGGCTGAAGGAGGGGAATGATATTACTTACATGGGACTGTATGTTAGAGGGGCAGAAGGATGGTTTTACATGGGACTGTATATTGGAGGGGCTGAAAAAAATGTGAAAAAATAACTGTCAGGCAGGGGATATGGGCAACCCCTATCTCACCCCAAATCCCCTGTCCCTGCCTACTTGCCTCAACTAGGCTAGGCCTTAGCGGACAACCAGACGGCGGTCCCTAACCTGAATAGGGAGGAGGGGCCTAAGACAAGAACTACGACAGAGAACACAAGGAATTCAACAGTCCGAGTAACACCGGGAAGAAACGTCAGGCCAACAGCAAAAGCAAGCGGAGGTCAATACTTAGCCGAGGTCAACCAGGAGGTATGCGGTACAGAGGATATATCAGAACGGAGTCCAGGAACGAAGCAGGGGTCAATCACAGGAGGTCACGAAGCACGAAAGCATGAGACGAAGGAGAGGTCAGAACACAGCAGGATATCAACAGCATTCAATAAATGCAGAAGTTCGCTGGTGCAGGAAAAACCAAACACTGGCAGCTAAGGGGTGGAAATGTAAGGCCTAAATGCTGCCAGAGCTCCTGCCCTAATAACAGATAGGTGCAGGGAGATTGACAGCCATACCAGGCAACAAATAGAACACAAAACATAAAACAGCAAGGCAGAGGAGTTAGGCGGAAAGCCAGGACCGGCTCCCCTGCACATATATCAAATAGCAGAAGTGGATGGACCAGCAATGCAGGCAAGGAGACTCACAGCACTGCTGGTCCTGACAATAACAGCAGTTTAAGTAGCACCCATCGCACAACCATTTTTATAACCAATTGCAGTCTATGTGGCCACTTTTAGGCCTCATTCACATGTCCGTATAATGTGTCCGCATCCTTTCCACATCCGTTTCCGCAATTGCGGACAATTATGCGGATAGGATGCGGATCCATTCATTTCAATGGGTCCCGAAAAAATGCGGACAGTACCCCGTGTGGTGTCCTCATCCGTGTGCCGTTCCGACTGTCTGCATAAAGAAATCCTCCTGTCCTACTTTTCTCCCGAATTGCGGTCCGTAGCACAATGAAAGTCTATGGATCCGCAAAAAATGTGGAAGACATGTGGAAAGGCATCTGCATGTCATCTGTATTTCCGGATTCCGTTCCAGGAGGGGAGAAAAAAAAGAAAAGGTACAGATGTTATTCATCCTTCCGTTTTTTGCGGATCCGCAAAAAAACGATGACATATGGATACATCCTTTCCGTTTTTTTACAGAAAAACGGAAAGGATGTCCTGGAACAGTGGATCCGCAAAAAACTGACCGTTTTCCAGGATGTACACAAATACGGACGTGTGAATGAGGCCTTAACGTCAGTTTAGACAGAAGTGCATCAGGAGTCATTTCAGGAGTTAAAATAATTTTGAAAATACTCACCTCATCCATCGCCCAGGGATCACGTCAGGTCCTGCTACATCCAGTGTGAGCAAGTGTCCCCGCAAGGAAAGTGGATAAGGTATGTTTTCTTTTTTTGGCAGTCAGAAAATGCTGTGGGCCACATTATTAACCCCTTCAACCCCAGGCCTGTTTTCACCTTCCTGCCCAGGCCATTTTTTGCTAATCTGACATGTGTCACTTTATGTGGTAATAACTTTGGAACGCTTTTACTTATCCAGGCCATTCTGAGATTGTTTTCTTGTCACATATTATGCTTCACGGCAATAGTAAATTTGTGGCAAAATATTTCATTTTTATTTATAAAAAAATACCAAATTTAGCAAAAATTTGGAAAAATTAGCAAATTAGCAAATTTCAATTTCTTTACTTTCAAAATACATAGTAATACCTCCAAAAATAGTTACTATTTTACATTCCACATATGTCTACTTTATGTTGGCATCATTTTATAAATGTAATTTTACTTTTTTAGGACGTGAGAAAGCTTAGAAGTTTAGAAGCCATTTTTCAAATTTTCAACAAAATTTACAAAACCATTTTTTTAAGCACCAATTCAGATATAAAGTGATTTTGAGGGGCTTACATAATGGAACCCACCCATGACCCCATTTTACAAAATACACCCCTCAAATTATTTAAAACTGATGTTACAAACTTTGGTAACCCTTTAGGTGATCTACAAGAATTAAAGGAAAAATGAAGGCGAAATTTCAAAATTTCATTTTTATACAGATTTTTCATGTTAATCAATTTTTTCTTGCAACACAGCAAAGGTTAACAGCAAACTAAACCTCAATATACATTGCTCTGATTCTGCAGTTTACAGAAATACCTCATATGTGGTGATAAACGTCTCTATGGGTTTGTGGCAGTGGTCAGTAGGAAAGGAGCGCCATACGGATTTTGGAGGCAGATTTTGCTAGAATGGTTTTTAGGCACCATTTTGTAATTGAGAGACCCTGACGTACCCCTAGAGCAGAAACCCTCAAAAAGTGACCCCATTTTGGAAACTACACCCTTCAAAGAATATATTGAGGGGGTACTGACCACTTTGACACCCTAAGCATTTGACGGAATTTGGAAACACTTGGATGTGAAAATGAAAAGTTTCATTTCTTCCAATAAAATGTTGCTTTAGCCACAAATGTTTCATTTTCATAAGGGGTAACAGGATAAATGCACCCCATAATTTGTTCCACATTTTCTCCTGAATACGGCAACACGCCATATGTGGTGGTAAACTGCTGTGGGGGCACATGGCAGGACTCAGAACAGAAGGAGTGCCATATGGATTTTGCAGCACAGATTTTGATGGATTGGTTTGCGGGAGCCACTGATTTTTATTTTTTTGGGTTATTGTCTTATGTGGGGGCTCATTTTTTGCGGGATGAGGTGACGTTTTCATTGGTACCATTTTGGGGTACATAAGACTTTTTGATCGCTTGGTATTACACTTTTTGTGAGTCAAGGTGAAAAAAATAGCTGTTTTGGCATAGTTTTTTTTTTAAATTTTTTTCACAGCAGTCACCCGAAGGGGCAAATCATGTGATATTTTTATAGAGCAGGTTGTTACGGACGTGGCAATACCCAATATGTCTAACATTTTTATTTTTGTTAAATTTTACACAGTAAATGAATTTTTAAACAGAATTAAATCTTGTTATTGTTTTGCCATTTTCTAACTGTCCTATTTTTTTTTAATTTTTCTGGCGATTGCCTTAGGTAGGGTCTCATTTTTTGCGGGACGAGATGAAGGTTTGATTGGTACCATTTTGGGCTACATACGCCTTTTTGATCGCCTGCTATTACACTTTTTGTGAGGCAAGGTGACCAAAAAATGGCTGTTTTGGCATAGTTTTTTTCATTTTTTTTTTTACAGAGTTCATCTGAGGGGATATATAATGTGATATTTTTATAGAGCAGGTTGGTACGGACGCAGCGATATGCAATATGTCTTCCATTTTCATTTTTGTTAAGTTTTACACATTACATGCATTTTTGAACAGAATTAAATCTTGTTTTTGTGCTGCCATTTTCTGAGAGCCGTTTATTTTTTTATTTTTTGGGCGATTGTCTTAGGTAGGGTATCAATTTCTGCGGGATGAGATTACGGTTTGATCAGTAAGTTTTGGGGTAAAAACGGCTTTTTGATCGCCTGCTATTACACTTTTTGTGAAAGTAGGTGACCAATAAATGGCTGTTTTGTCCTAGTTTTTAAAAAAATTTTTTTTACAGCGTTCACCTGAGGGAGAATTTAATGAGATATTTTTATAGAGCAGGTTTGTTACGGATGCGGCGATACCCAATACGTCTAACATTTTTATTTTTGCTAAGTTTTACACATTAGCTGCATTTTTGAACAGAATGAAATCTTGTTTTTGTGCTGCCATTTTCAGAGAGCCATTTTTATTTTTATTTTTTGGGCGATTGTCTTAGGTAGGGTATCAATTTCTGCGGGATGAGATGAAGGTTTGATTGGCACCATTTTGGGGTACATACCCTTTTTTGATTGCGTGGTATTACACTTTTTGTGCGGAAAAAGGGAAAAAATGGCTGTTTTGGCATAGTTTTTTAATTTTTTTTTTTACAGAATTCACCTGGGGGGCCATCTCATGTAATATTTTTATAGAGCAGGTTGTTACAAATGCAGCAATACCCAATATGTCTAACATTTTTATTTTTGATTTAAGTTTTACACATTAGATGCATTTTTGAACAAAATAAAGTCTTTTTTTGTGTTGCCATTTTCTGAGGGCCATAATTTTTTTTATTTTTTGGGCGATTTTCTTAGGTAGGGTATCATTTTTTGCGGGACGAGATGACAATTTGATTGGTACCATTTTGGGGTAAATACGCCTTTTTGATTGCATGGTATTACACTTTTTGTGGGGGAAGGTGATTAAAAAATGGCTGTTTTCGCACAGGTTTTTTTTTTTTTACTGCGTTCACCTTGCGGGGTGGATCATGTATATTTTTATAGAGCCAGTCGATACGGACGCGGAAATACCTAATATGTCTACTTTTCTTTTTTTTTGCCTTTTTTAACCATTTTTTAAAAACTTTTTTGGGGGGAAAATGGCGGTTTTTCTTTTTTTTTTTTTTTTTACCAGAAACTTTTATTATTATTATTATTTTCTTAAACTTTATTTTTTCACTTTTTTTTTAACTTTTGGGGGTCTGATCCCCTTTACAATGCATTACAATACTTCTGTATTGTAATGCATTGACTGGAAGTGTATTACTGATAGTAATACACTTCCAGCTCACTGCCTGTGAGATCCAGGGGGCTGGATCTCACAGGCTTCTGTAGATGGCAGCTGGATGCCTAAGAAAGGCATCTGGCTGCCATCCAAGCCATCGGGTCCCCATCACAGAAGTGCGGGGACCCGCGCTTCTGTGGCACATAAAGAGGTAATGTGCCGGCATCTGTGTTTTCACCGGCTACTATGGGAAAATATTACTGCTGGGGGCCTTTTTGGAGACATTATTACTGCTGGGGGCCACTATGGGAAACATTATAATGGTGGACATTATTTATGTTGGGGGTCACTATGGGGGGACATAATTTACGTTGGGGGCCAATATTGGGGCATTATTTACAATTGTGGCCATTATGGTAGATTGGGGTAGGCCAATGAAATTCATCTGTTTCTAACAGCCAGATGGCGCACAATGGGTTAGAAAATGGTCATAACAAGCTGCCAGTGTGTCAGCTTATAACAGACTATTTTTATTACATTTGTGTGTGTGTAGCCTTACATGGGACTGTATGATGGAGATGGTTTGGCAGGTAGTGATGTTTCTTACATGGGACTGTGTGTTGGATGAGGCTGAAGTGAGGGAATGATGTTTTGTACATGGGACTGTATGTTGAAGAAGGCAAGAGAGATGGAGTGATGTTATTTACATGGAACGGTATGGTGGAGGGAGGCAAATTATGTTATTTACATGGGCCTGTATGTTGGAGGAGGCAGGAGAGGTGGTGTGATGTTATTTACATGGTCTTGTATGTTGGAATGGCTGGGACATTATAATTTCTGAGGGTACTATGGGGAGGATTATAACTATAGGGGTCACTGCAGGGGGGCATTATAAATACAGGGGACATTATAGGAGTCGTGATTGCTACAGGGGGTTCCATAGGAGGGCTTATATATTGGCCTTATTTCTACTGAGGGGTCTGTAGAGAGCTTTATTACCACTGGGGAAACAGTAGGGGGCCTTATTTCTACTGAAGGCTCTGTGAGGGCATTATTAATACTGGAGTCCCTCTCCCCAGGTGTCATTACTCACCTAACTACAATTTCTAACCTCTATCTCTCTCTTCTGGTATCTTTCCCTCCTCTTTCAAATACTCTGTTATAACCCCACTACTAAAAAAAAATCTCTTGACCTGTGCTGCTATCAACCTATTTCTAACATCCCCTTCTTCTCTAAACTCCTTGAATGTCTTGTCTACTCTCGCTTAATAAGCTATCTCTCTGCAAACTCTCTTCTTGACCCCTTACAATCTGCCTTTTGCCCTCTTCACTCCACAGAAACTGCCCTTACTAAAGTGTCTAACGATCTCCTGACAGCAAAAAGAAATGGTGAGTATTCTCTACTGATTCTTCTGGATCTCTCTGCAGCATTTGATACCATAGACCATAAACTTTTCCTCACCATGCTCCACTCAATTGGCCTTATAGACATTGCTCTCTCTTGGTTCTCTGCCTATCTCTCTAGCTGTTCCTTTATTGTTTCATTTGCTGTCTCTTCTTCTTCTCCTCTTCCTCTTGATGTTTGCGTTCCTCAGGGCTCAGTACTAGGTCCTCTACTCTTCTCCCTCTACAGAGCCCCCATTGGACAGACTATCAGTAGATTTGGCTTTTGGCTGACGACACCTAACTATATACTTCATCCCTTGACATCACCTCTTGTCGCCTGCACCTCAAAAATATTGCCAGAATCTGCCCCTTTCTTTCAGTGGAAACGACAAAAACTTTTGTTGTTGCCTTGATTCATTCTTATCTTGACTACTCCAACGCATTACTAATCGGTCTTCCTAAGGGCCCTTGCAGACGAGCGTGAGACTCGGACGTCTCCCACATCGTGGGCCCTGGCTTGAACTCCCGGTACTGAACGGGGTTACATAGCATTATACTGATTTATGATGCTATGTAATCCTTACATTTCTGGAATATGTTGGATAACACTAAAAGCATTATTTTAGTGTTATCCAACACATTCCAGAACTGTAAGGGTTACATAGCATCATAAATCAGTATAATGCTATGTAACCCCTTTCAGTGCCGGGAGTTCAAGCCAGGGCCCGCGATGCAGAAGACGCCCAAGTCTCACGCCCATCTGCAAGGGCCCTAACACTAAACTCTCCCCCCTTCAGTCTGTCCTAAATGCTGGAGCTAGGCTCATCTATCTATTCAACTGCTACACTGATGCTACTAGCCTGTGCCAGTCACTTCACTGGTTGCCCATCTACCACAGAATACAGTTCAAAGTCACAGGGACACACCATCAATGAGACGTTGCCATCTAGTGGCAGGCGGGGGGGGGGGGGGCGGCAGTGTGCAGGATCACACATTGACAACCAGCCCCTGCTTTGAAATCGCTCCTCCAACTGTATCCTCCGTTCCATCTGCAAAGTGTCCTTTAGACTCCTGGCTTCTGTAGCAGGCAGCCAATGAGCAGCAGTGCTGGTGGTGATGTGTAATCATGCTGCCAGCGCTGCGGTCCCGCACACAGCAGCCTGAAGACATCATAAGAAGACTCCTCCTCCCAGCCTACTCCTGGTCAGAGGAGCCAAAACTGCAGTAAGAACTGCTGGTCACTGCCCCCTTCCCCTTGGTTACCCTTACCCTCTTATTTACACAGCTGCTGGTGTAAATGATGCAACTTTCAGCTCTGTAGTCTGGGCTGAGGTCGGAGGGGGAGGGTTGTCAGTCCATGCAGTGTTAGATCTGGCCTAGTACAGGGTGCTCAGTACTGTCTTGTGCCCACCCCTATAGCTGTAGGATTCCCTTACACTGCTTGATGGAGCCCCAGGAATCCTGCATAAAAGTGAGTTACATGTATGTAATAACATGTGTGATCTGTCCTAGGTGCCTGTATGTAATAACCTGTGTGATGTGTACCATGTGCCTGTATGTAATAACCTGTGTGATGTGTACCATGTGCCTGTATGTAATAACCTGTGTGATGTGTACCATGTGCCTGTATGTAATAACCTGTGTGATATGTACCATGTGCCTGTATGTAATAACCTGTATGATATGTACTATGTGCCTGTATGTAATAACCTGTGTGATGTGTACTATGTGCCTGTATCTAATAATCTGTGTGATGTGTACCTTGTGCCTGTATGTAATAACCTGTGTGGTGTGTATTATGTGCCTGTATGTAATAACCTGTGTGATATGTAGTATGTGTCTGTATGTAAAAACATGTGTGATATGTACTGTGTGCCTGTATGTAATAACAAGTGTTATATGTACTATGTGCCTGTATGTAATAACCTGCGTGATATGTACTATGTGCCTGTATGTAATAACCTGCGTGATATGTAGTATGTGCCTGTATGTAATAACACGTGTCATATGTAGTATGTGCCTGTATGTTATAAAGTGTGTGATGTGCAGTATGTGCCTGTATGTAATAACATGAGATGTACAGTATGTGCCTGTATGTACTAGTGTGTGTATATACACATTTCTACATGGTTTTTTATATGCAGAATATATTTATGTAACTGCCATTTTTTGTTAAATGTGCATCGTAATTGATAAAGTATATTGAAAAAATGCATCTCAGACTGCGGCAGCAAATGGGATTTTTTTTTGTTCCCCGGGCACAGCGAGGTGGACGTTACTGGGGCAGGGGGTGGATATTACTGAGGGCATTATAGGGACATTATTGGAGACATTATTATTAGATATTGTGGTGGCATTATGATAATCAGAGGCAGAATAGTGTTTGTAAAAAAAATTGCTATGAGGGCCACTGGGGGTCATTATTCTGAATGGGGGTAACTGGGGGTCATTATACTGAATGGAAGGCCACTGTGGGGTCATTATACTGTGTGGGGGGCCCACTGAGATTTATCGCCCAAGGGCCCACATGAACCTGGAGCCGGCCCTGTCCATACATCTACTCCCTCATTTCTGTCTACCACCCTACTCGTGCTCTCTCTTCTGTTTGTGACCTAAGATTAACATCCTCCATAATTCGTACTTCTCACTCCCGGCTTCAAGATTTTTCTCGAGCTGCACCTACTCTCTGGAATACTCTGTCCCAGAATATCAGGTCGATTCACAACTTCTCCACCTTCAAACGTGACTTAAAAACACATCTGTTCAGGTAGACTTATCAGGCTTATGTGTCACTCCCAATTCCTCATAGATTGTACGCTCTTGCGAGCAGGGCCCAGACTCCTAATGTTTCAGCTGTATATTAGCCAATTACTTTTGTTTTGTACAGCACTACGGAATATGGTGGCACTATATAAAAATATTATTATTATTACTGGAGGGCTCGTCTACTAATGGAGGCACTCTTGGGGAGAATTATCACTTTTGGTTGCACTGTAAGGGGCAGTATTACTTATGAGGGCATTCTAAAAGGGAATTACTATTGGTGGGACTATGAGGAGCACTATTACTATGGGGGACTAGCTGTATGGCACTAATTTTTCTTCAGGATAGTATTTGCAGGATAGTATTTGGGAGGACAGCGAGCAGCAGGATAACACTGTTAGGACTCCAGGTTGGGGGATGATGATAGAAATGTGAGGAAGCTAAGATGTCCGTGTGTCACACTCTGCAGAGACGAGGCATGGCTGAAAGAAGTTGTCCGGACCAAATGGAGAAGATGAAAGAAAACATCTACATCGGAAGAGATGTCACCTGGGAGACATTGGATGTGAGAGGTATGTTCTGCTGTATAGTCCTGTATGTTTGATAGTGTCTATGCAGCAAGTAAAAATTCACGATAAGAGTTTTTGTTGTTTCCACAGTAATAAAGGGGTGGATTCTCAAGATGTTTTTGAGGTGCAAGCATTATTAACGAGTGAATGAATATATGGGGTAAAGAAAAGATCAATGTCAAACATAACACCGAGACAGAGGGCGTGCTGCCTTGGAGTTATAGTAGTGCCACACACTGTTATGGAGATATAAGGTTTAGATAGGTTAGTAGATGGAGAAAATACTAGTAGTTCAGTTTTTGAAAGATTATATTTCAAATAGAAATGATTATATTTCAAATAGAATGACCGCATGATGTTATAGACAGGGGACAGACAGTCACAGGTGTTTTGTAGTACAGCCGGGGTAAGTTCACTGGATGAAGTGTATAGTTGGGTGTCATCAGCATAAAGATGGTACTGAAAACCAAATCTACAATAGGGACTGTGTAGAAAGAGAAGAGGAGAGGACCTATAATTGAACCGTGAGGAAAATGGGAGGAAATAAAACCAGCAAATGATACACTGAAGGAGCAGAAGAAAGAGAGATCAGCGGCACCTTTAAACAGGCCGTACGAATGTTAGTTAGCAATAATCTACACTTTAGGGGCCTTTAGGATCAAACAGTAATAGAAAAGTTAAAAAGATAATATCAGCTCAGTGTAACACAGACATATATACCATGAAAAATTTTTTGCTTAGGCAGGGATTAGGCTGCAAAAGCTGGAAAGGTATGTATAGCAAGCAGAGTTACTAACAGGATTCAAGATGCGTATATGAAGAGAAGAGAGAGAAAGATGACTGTTAGATCATTAGTGTATTTAACTGCAAGATACTTAGCGTCAACAATACTTTGCATAAGATGAGAAGTGTCCGCTGTAAAGTTATACTCTATCCACAGGACAGGGTTGTTGAGGGTGCAAGGCTAGTTCCCTGTGAAAAATGCACAGGCAGTGTAGTTCTGTGGCAATACAGGTTTTGGTAAATTTGTTGATGAGTTTTGTGGAGATGGAGATTTTATGCCACAAACATGGCTCATGGAGATGACAAATAACAGTTATCTACTTTATTAAAGACCGATGTTTTACACCGATTTTTGACGTCTCCTACACTGCCGGACGATATGTCTAATTTCTGAAGAGGTGTAGACCTCATCATATATTAGGTGAATTGTCTGGTAGGATGTGTGTTAGTTCAGAGCTGCCATAGATTTCTGTCTTCATTTGGCCTCGAAAACATGTACAAATAAAGATAAATGTGTTTGCACTACCCACTCCCTGCCCCCGCCATGACCCATTTTCAGATAGATGATAAAATTTGTCACAAGTGGTGTTTTAAAAGTTGCAAACCCAATGTTTGCAACTTCATATGCCACAAAAGTGGCTCATGAAGATGATAAATCTCCCCCACCATCTTTATCATGAATGGACCAGCACATCTTATACTGTATATGATACAATTTCCACAATCCTTACAGTTCTAGAGGCTACAAAGATGGTAGACAGGCCTAGATGTTTCCTCTCTGAGTCAGCCTTCCAAATCTGTATGTTCCTAATTTGATTCAGTCACATGGGTGCAATATCTATTTTTTTCTTTCTCTCTTTCTACCTATCTCATTGGCATGTGGCACTACAATGCCCAGCAAAGTTCTTTAGCAGATGGCCTCTCAAAGCATGCCTAGATGTCTATGCTCCAAGTCACTCCAGACACAAGCGCCATGGAGTCAAAAAGCAGTATACCTGTTACTGGTTAACTCCAAAGTCTTATTAGCACGCACCTCTCCTCTCCTCTCCAAGGCTGATACACTCCAATATATATACAATATATTGCTTCCTCAGAGGCTGGGGTATGGATCTGTCTCTCAAGCTGGCTGGTTGTTCTACCCTGAGCTGCTATTTTGATTCCCTCACAGTTCTCTGTCTAGCACTACAGTGAACTGTATACTGAGTGCAAGCCACTCTCTATGGGTAGGATGTAGCAGCCCCACCTAGCAACTAGCTACCAATGCCTGTTAACCCTTTGGCAGCCTATAAGAAGGAAGGACATGTATGCAAACATATCCAAAATTCTATGCATATTTAACCTTTTTAGCAGTGAGCTACCAGCACACTGCATAATGAAATGACTGCTGAATGGAAATTAAATAATTCTTCGAAATTTGTTTTGAGTCTGATTCACACAAATCTGCTGTTAGATTTTATTAGAGTTGGAATAAATTTGATCCAAAAATTCACTGATTGTTCAGGAACTCTGAGGTTTCCTAATGCAGTATGTAACCCCTTCCAAGCCCTTTAATGCCAAGACAGCATAAGTAATGTCAATGTGACTAGAGATGAGCGAGTAGTGAAATATTCGAAAGTTCGAAATTCGATTCGAATAGACCGTGAAATTCGACTATTCGACCGACTATCGAATCCCATTATAGTCTATGGGAAAAAAATGCTCGCCACTTGGAAATCTCAATTCGACCACTTGGAGGTCACCAAGTCCACCCTGAATCCTCAGAAAAGGATGCCAACACTGCTGGAATGCAACTGGGACAGCAGGGGAAGCATGTCTGGGTGCATATAACGCGCCCAAGTTGCACTATTACGCCACTATCACAGCCTCTCAACAATACACTCCAAAGACAATATAACCTCTCTGTAAAGTGAGACCATACAAGGAAACCTTCTTTCCTCTACATTGCCATGGACCCCAAGCCAAACTAGACAAAAAAGAAGATGAAATTCTGCACCCCTTAAAATCACGTTGCCTATGACAACCACAGATGGCATAGGCAAAGGGGAAAGCAAATAGACCCCACCCCTAATTGTCATTGTGTGTGTGTGTGTGTGTGTGAGATGTGGTCAGACATGTCTTCTTTAAAATGTAAAAACAACTCAAACACATGCAGAAGCCTTAAAATGCCCAAATTGTTGGCGCTTGAGATGTCAGTGACCCGACCTGGCCCAGTGTCATGTCTAGCAGGTAAAGCAGTGGGGATGTTGAGGGATGCGTAGGACCGCAAAAGGCAGGAAGAGGCCGTGGCCTGGTCAGAGGCTCATGGAAAATTTTGTGGAGGCCCAAGAGGTGAGACCTGTTAAAAATTTTGTTTAGGCCCAAGAGGTGAGACCTTGATAAAATTTTGTGGAGGCCCAAGAGGTGAGACCTTGATAAAATTTTGTGGAGGCCCAAGAGGTGAGACCTGTTAAAAATTTTGTGGAGGCCCAAGAGGTGAGACCTTGATAAAATTTTGTGGAGGCCCAAGAGGTGAGACCTTGATAAAATTTTGTGGAGGCCCAAGAGGTGAGACCTGTTAAAAATTTTGTGGAGGCCCAAGAGGTGAGACCTTGATAAAATTTTGTGGAGGCCCAAGAGGTGAGACCTCTTAAACATTTTGTGGAGGCCCAAGAGGTGAGACCTCTTAAACATTTTGTGGAGGCCCAAGAGGTGAGACCTCTTAAACATTTTGTGGAGGCCCAAGAGGTGAGACCTTGATAAAATTTTGTGGAGGCCCAAGAGGTGAGACCTCTTAAACATTTTGTGGAGGCCCAAGAGGTGAGACCTCTTAAACATTTTGTGGAGGCCCAAGAGGTGAGACCTCTTAAACATTTTGTGGAGGCCCAAGAGGTGAGACCTCTTAAAAATTATGTGGAGGCCCAAGAGGTGACATCTCTTAAACATTTTGTGGAGGCCCAAGAGGTGAGACCTCTTAAACATTTTGTGGAGGCCCAAGAGGTGAGACGTATTAAAAATTATGTGGAGGCCCAAGAGGTGAGACTTGTTAAAAATTATGTGAAGGCCCAAGAGGTGAGACGTGTTAAAAATTATGTGGAGGCCCAAGAGGTGAGACCTGTTAAACATTTTGTGGAGGCCCAAGAGGTGAGACCTGTTAAACATTTTGTGGAGGCCCAAGAGGTGAGACGTGTTAAAAATTATGTGGAGGCCCAAGTGGTGAGACGTGTTAAAAATTATGTGGAGGCCCAAGAGGTGAGACGTATTAAAAATTATGTGGAGGCCCAAGAGGTGAGACCTGTTAAAAATTATGTGGAGGCCCAAGAGGTGAGACCTGTTAAAAATTCTGTGGAGGCCCAAGAGGTGAGACCTGTTAAACATTTTGTGGAGGCCCAAGAGGTGAGACCTCTTAAACATTTTGTGGAGGCCCAAGAGGTGAGACCTCTTAAAAATTATGTGGAGGCCCAAGAGGTGACATCTCTTAAACATTTTGTGGAGGCCCAAGAGGTGAGACCTCTTAAACATTTTGTGGAGGCCCAAGAGGTGAGACGTATTAAAAAATTATGTGGAGGCCCAAGAGGTGAGACGTGTTAAAAATTATGTGGAAGGCCCAAGAGGTGAGACGTGTTAAAAATTATGTGGAGGCCCAAGAGGTGAGACCTGTGAAACATTTTGTGGAGGCCCAAGAGGTGAGACCTGTTAAACATTTTGTGGAGGCCCAAGAGGTGAGACGTGTTAAAAAATATGTGGAGGCCCAGAGGTGAGACGTGTTAAAATTATGTGGAGGCCCAAGAGGTGAGACGTGTTAAAAATTATGTGGAGGCCCAAGAGGTGAGACGTGTTAAAATTATGTGGAGGCCCAAGAGGTGAGACGTGTTAAAAATTATGTGGAGGCCCAAGAGGTGAGACCTGTTAAAAATTATGTGGAGGCCCAAGAGGTGAGACCTGTTAAAAATTATGTGGAGGCCCAAGAGGTGGAGACCTGTTAAAAATTATGTGGAGGGCCCAAGAGGTGAGACCTGTTAAACATTTTGTGGAGGCCCAAGAGGTGAGACCTGTTAACATTATGTGGAGGCCCAAGAGGTGAGACTGTTAAAAATTATGTGGAGGCCCAAGAGGTGAGACCTGTTAAACATTTTGTGGAGGCCCAAGAGGTGAGACCTCTTAAACATTTTGTGGAGGCCCAAGAGGTGAGACCTCTTAAAATATGTGGAGGCCCAAGAGGTGAGACTCTTAAAATTATGTGGAGGCCCAAGAGGTGAGACCTCTTAAACATTTTGTGGAGGCCCAAGAGGTGAGACGTATTTAAAAATTATGTGGAGGCCCAAGAGGTGAGACGTGTTAAAAATTATGTGGAGGCCCAAGAGGTGAGACGTGTTAAAAATTATGTGGAGGCCCAAGAGGTGAGACCTCTTAAAAATTATGTGGAGGCCCAAGAGGTGAGACCTCTTAAACATTTTGTGCAGGCCCAAGAGGTGAGACGTGTTAAAAATTATGTGGAGGCCCAAGAGGTGAGACCTCTTAAACATTTTGTGCAGGCCCAAGAGGTGAGACCTGTTAAACATTTTGTGGAGGCCCAAGAGGTGAGACATGTTAAAAATTATGTGGAGGCCCAAGAGGTGAGACGTGTTAAAAATTATGTGGAGGCCCAAGAGGTGAGACCTGTTAAACATTTTGTGGAGGCCCAAGAGGTGAGACCTCTTAAACATTTTGTGGAGGCCCAAGAGGTGAGACCTCTTAAAAATTATGTGGAGGCCCAAGAGGTGACATCTCTTAAACATTTTGTGGAGGCCCAAGAGGTGAGACCTCTTAAACATTTTGTGGAGGCCCAAGAGGTGAGACGTATTAAAAATTATGTGGAGGCCCAAGAGGTGAGACGTGTTAAAAATTATGTGAAGGCCCAAGAGGTGAGACGTGTTAAAATTATGTGGAGGCCCAAGAGGTGAGACCTGTTAAACATTTTGTGGAGGCCCAAGAGGTGAGACCTGTTAAACATTTTGTGGAGGCCCAAGAGGTGAGACGTGTTAAAAAATATGTGGAGGCCCAAGAGGTGAGACGTGTTAAAAAATTATGTGGAGGCCCAAGAGGTGAGACGTGTTAAAAATTATGTGGAGGCCCAAGAGGTGAGACGTTGTTAAAAATTATGTGGAGGCCCAAGAGGTGAGACGTGTTAAAAATTATGTTGGAGGCCAAGAGGTGAGACCTGTTAAAAATTATGTGGAGCCCAAGAGGTGAGACCTGTTAAAAATTATGTGGAGGCCCAAGAGGTGAGACCTGTTAAACATTTTGTGGAGGCCCAAGAGGTGAGACCTGTTAAACATTATGTGGAGGCCCAAGAGGTGAGACCTGTTAAAAATTATGTGGAGGCCCAAGAGGTGAGACCTGTTAAACATTTTGTGGAGGCCCAAGAGGTGAGACCTGTTAAACATTTTGTGGAGGCCCAAGAGGTGAGACCTCTTAAAAATTATGTGGAGGCCCAAGAGGTGAGACCTCTTAAAAATTATGTGGAGGCCCAAGAGGTGAGACCTCTTAAACATTTTGTGGAGGCCCAAGAGGTGAGACGTATTAAAAATTATGTGGAGGCCCAAGAGGTGAGACGTGTTAAAAATTATGTGGAGGCCCAAGAGTGAGACGTGTTAAAATTATGTGGAGGCCCAAGAGGTGAACCTCTTAAAAATTATGTGGAGGCCCAAGAGGTGAGACCTCTTAAAACATTTTGTGCAGGCCCAAGAGGTGAGACGTGTTAAAAATTATGTGGAGGCCCAAGAGGTGAGACCTCTTAAACATTTTGTGCAGGCCCAAGAGGTGAGACCTGTTAAACATTTTGTGGAGGCCCAAGAGGTGAGACGTGTTAAAAATTATGTGGAGGCCCAAGAGGTGAGACGTGTTAAAAATTATGTGGAGGCCCAAGAGGTGAGACCTGTTAAACATTTTGTGGAGGCCCAAGAGGTGAGACCTATTAAACATTTTGTGGAGGCCCAAGAGGTGAGACCTCTTAAAAATTTTGTGGAGGCCCAAGAGGTGACACCTCTTAAACATTTTGTGGAGGCCAAGAGGTGAGACCTGTTAAACATTTTGTGGAGGCCCAAGAGGTGAGACCTATTAAACATTTTGTGGAGGCCCAAGAGGTGAGACCTGTTAAACATTTTGTGGAGGCCCAAGAGGTGAGACCTATTAAACATTTTGTGGAGGCCCAAGAGGTGAGACCTCTTAAAATTATGTGGAGGCCCAAGAGGTGACACCTCTTAAACATTTTGTGGAGGCCCAAGAGGTGAGCCATAAATATATAAATTTTTCTTATTTACGGAGCAATTCTACGGCGGTTAAGGAGGAGGAGGTGGAGGAGGAAATGGCACTTCATACAGATGGCACTTCACTTTTGGCTGCTTTCCACTGTTGGAGAAGCAAAGTCCGGGTCAATCCACTTGCTGTTCATTTTGATTAGCGTCAGCCTGTCGGCACTGTCGGTTGACAGGCGGCTGCGCTTATCGGTTTATAATGCCACCGGCTGCGCTGAACACCCTTTCTGATAGCACGCTGGCGGCAGGGCAGGCAAGCACCTCCAAGGCGTACAGGGACAGTTCCAGCCACGTG
>ONZH01016084.1:0-46665 GCA_900303285.1 Rhinella marina | reverse complement strand
TGACGCTAATCAAAATGAACAGCAAGTGGATTGACCCGGACTTTGCTTCTCCAACAGTGGTAAAGCAGCCAAAAGTGAAGTGCCATCTGTATGAAGTGCCATTTCCTCCTCCACCTCCTCCTCCTCCTCCTTTAACCGCCTTAGAATTGCTCCGTAAAAAAAAAAAAATAAATATTTATGGCTCACCTCTTGGGCCTACAAACAATTTTTTAAGAGGTCTCACCTCTCGGACCTCCACATAATTTTTAAGAGGTCTCACCTCTTTGGCCTCCACATAATTTTTAAGAGGTTTCACCTCTTGGGCCTCCCACATAATTTTTAAAGAGGTCTCACCTCTTGGGCCTACAAACAATTTTTAAGAGGTCTCACCTCTTCGGCCTCCACATAATTTTTAAGAGGTCTCACCTCTTGGGCCTACAAACAATTTTTCTCATGCTCACCTCTTGGGCCTACAAACAATTTTTAAGAGGTCTCACCTCTTGGGCCTCCACATAATTTTAAGAGGTCTCACCTCTTGGGCCTACAAACAATTTTTCTCATGCCTCACCTCTTGGGCCTACAAACAATTTTTAAGAGGTCTCACCTCTTGGGCCTCCACATTAATTTTTAAGAGGTTTCACCTCTTGGGCCCTCCACATAATTTTTAAGAGGTCTCACCTCTTGGGCCTACAAACAATTTTTAAGAGGTCTCACCTCTTGGGCCTACAAACAATTTTTAAGAGGTCTCACCTCTTTGGCCTCCACATAATTTTTAAGAGGTCTCACCTCTTGGACCTACAAACAATTTTTCTCATGCCTCACCTCTTCGGCCTACAAACAATTTTTAAGAGGTCTCACCTCTTGGGCCTACAAACAATTTTTATTATGGCTCACCTCTTGGGCCTTAATACAATTGTTAAGAGGTCTCACCTCTTTGGCCTCCACTTAATTTTTTCGAGGGCTCACCTCTTGGGCCTCCACATAATTTTTTCGAGGGCTCACCTCTTGGGCCTCCATATAATTTTTTCGAGGGCTCACCTCATATTTTCACAACAAGGACCTAAGAGCCCTCGATGGGAGAGCTTTGTGTGGGGGCCTGTTATAGGGAAGAGATGCTCTAGCCTGCCTTCTCCATGAGCCTCTGCCCAGCCCACGGCCTCTTCCTGTCTTTTGCAGTCCTACGCATCCCTCAACATCCCCACTGCTTTACCTGCTAGACATGACACTGGGCCAGGTCGGGTCACTGACTTCGTCATACTCAACCACCTCCTCTTACACTGCCTCACTTTGCTCCAACAGCCTCCCTTGCTGGCAACTGTGTCTCATCATCGTCCCTAATCATTTTACACTTTAGTGCCCGTTCCACACCACCATCAGCTAGAGATGGAGCTTGCTCCAGTGTTTGGGCATCAGAACAAACAAAATCCTCAGATAGCTCCTGCGATTCTTGCATGGGTGGGAACACTGGGTTGATAACATTGGGCAGGGAGGGAGGAAGGAGGGTCAGAGTGAGGTCCCTGCAGTTTCTGCAGGCGATCGACGAGACTGGACTTTGTGGACTTGACTGGGTGGTGGACAGATTTAAAAGGAGAATCTAGAAGGAGAAGGAGGGGTTTGCCGAGCTGTCTGTAAGGGTTGCGGAAATCCAGACAGAACCAAGGCCCAAAACTTGGGTGGGGGTAGCAGGTTTGCCCGTCCCCGCCTCCACAACATTCACCCAGTGTGCTGTCAGGGAGATGTAGCATCCCCGGCCTCAAACCAAAGTGTTGGTGGTCAAATGGCCTTTTGCAGTAACCGTGTTACTCGGGCGTGGATGATGTTTTGGGACATGTGCCTGGGCAAGGCAGGGATGGCACAGAGGGAAAAATAGTGATGGCTTGATTGCTTTCCCCCTTGCCTATGCCATCTGTGGTTTTCATAGGCAACGTGATTTTAAGGGGTGCAGAATTTTATCTTCTTTTTTGTCTAGTTTGGCTTGGGGTCCATGGCAATGTAGAGGAAAGAAGGTTTCCTTGTATGGTCTCACTTTACAGAGAGGTTACATTGTCTTTGGAGTGTATTGTTGAGAGGCTGTGATAGTGGCGTAATAGTGCGACTTGGGCGCGTTATATGCACCCAGACATGCTTCCCCTGCTGTCCCAGTTGCATTCCAGCAGTGTTGGCATCCTTTTCTGAGGTTTCAGGGTGGACTTGGTGACCTCCAAGTGGTCGAATTGAGATTTCCAAGTGGCGAGCATTTTTTTCCCATAGACTTTAATGGGATTCGATATTCGGTCGAATAGTCGAATTTCGCGGTCTATTCGAATCGAATTTCTAACTTTCGAATATTTCACTACTCGCTCATCTCTAATTACCACAATACCTGAGCCTTTATCAGCTGGCTTTATCACAATATCCTTATTCTGTTTAAGATTTTTTAGAGCTAGAGCTTGATTCTTAGGCATATTATGTCTTACCTTTGATATAGGCTTCTTTTCCAGTTTGTGTAGGTCTTCTTGAACCCGCGCAATGTAGTTTTCTACTATTTCATGTTTCTTTGGTGGCATATATGTGCTCGGATTTTTGCACGTTTTGGTACGGTCTAGGAAGGGTGTTAGCGGGGTCTCAGTTGTGGTGGCCCATGTGGGTTTATCGATCTCCATATATGCTTTCAATCGGGTTTGTCTGAAAAATCTTGCTATTTCCTTATCTAACCTGTATGGGTCTACAGGACCTGTTGGTACGAATCCTAGGCCCAGATTCAAGACCGATGTTTCATCCTTGGTAAGTTTAACATTGGAATATATTGTTAAGGTATATTCTGGTACGAACTTATTTTAATTCTGTTTCCTTTTATTCACAGGAATGTACATAGTCCCAATCATCCATAGTCGATATCACTATCCACGCCTACTCCTAGAATATGGGTCTCACCATAAGTATACTACAGCCTCCTGTATTTACATATATAATTAGAGTGTACTCTGTTCTTTGTCATTTTTTGCACTTTTTCCATTTATTCCTCTACTTCTTCTAGTTTTTGTGACTGACTTTGACAAGTACATAGCTGGTATAATATGTTGATCTATGCTTATATGATCCCTTTTATTTACATTACTACCTTCCTTCAACCCAAGTTTATAATATTGGGTTACCACCCACACAATAATATTATCACCCACACATTCTGATATGGGTCTTTAGTCTTAACTACCCTATGCGTAGCCTAACCCCTATTAGATATATCTTATCAGTTTATCTGGAAGAAGGGCTAATTGCCCTATTCCTTTATGGCCGCCGGCTCATGCCTACATACTGCGCCTGCGCAACTTAGTCTACACCCTCCCGCATGTAAGATGGCGATTGCCACTGCGCCCTGATTACAGCGCATGCGCTCTCACCCCGTGTGACAACATAGTTGTATTTACAACATGCCGCACGTTCATAGCGCTCTGCGCATGCGCACAGTGCCTGCCGAACTTCCGTACTCACACGGACATCGGCTTCCGGCTACTACGTCACCCTGACTGGACCAACCCCCTGTCTCTAGGAGATGACGTCCATAGCCCAGTGCTCTTATACGCCCCTACCATGCGCTTTAGCCATATGGCCGACCTAACACATACCGCTACAACATTTCTATGGTAAGCCTGAGTTTCTTTTATGCTATTTCACTCCTTTCATACTTCAGCCATATTGTATTATAGACACTTTGGGTCCTGTGACTTGTTTTATTTGTTCATCAACCTGTTATGTACTGAGTTATATGTAGTGACGCAAAGGTATTGCCATATGGAGTCACATACTACTAGTTGCTCTTTAATCCACTTCACAAACGGTGGTACCACGTGACTTTTGCATGTGTTATATACCCTTTATGTTTCTAGATATGGGGATACTTCATATAAGAACAAAGAGAAATTGCATTGTCATTTTCTACTATATGTTAAGCTCTTTCCATATTACCCGTATAACATTGATTACAATGGGTCCGTGAATTATCCCTTTATTTAACTGGGGAATACCATTTATCTGCTTATCTTGTATCATAACGTGATGAATCATGCAGTGTGTCTGACCTAGTGTCTCTCTCTTATTTTTATCTTGTGCACACCAGCCTGATGAAGGGCCTTGTCAGCCCGAAACGTTGCTCATGTTGTGCATATTATTCGGCTGAAATGGAATAAAATTCACATTGCATTCAACTTATGGAGTGCTGTCTACTTACCTACATGAATAAATATCTCTGGTTATTTTTGCTAAATAAAAGTTAAATAAACACAAAAAAAAATTGATCTGTTCCTGTGCCTGATCCACCCAAGTTGAATCTGTCCCATCATGAGAAAGTCCCCCCAAGGAGTCCCCACTGTAACTTGCTTCCCATACAACTACCTCACCCCCCGACACCTGTGTCTCGCCATTGTCCACCACCTCCTCAGACAACACTGGTAAATCCCCACTGTCAGCACATGGAAACAGCAAAAGGTCTTGCGAATTGGGGCAGAGAATGTTCTGGGCTAGCACATCAGGGAAGGGGTGACTATGGGGTTCCAGGGAGTACGTGACCACATGCAATATCCATTTAAAAGTCATGCCACACTTGATCGAGCTCATAATTGACAATTGTACCGGTTGATGCTAAATTTTTAAGTTGGGGTCCTGCGTCTTCATTCTAACTACATCCGGCTGTTGTCACCACCACACACGCTAGCCCAGGGGGCACTCCTCTGGCTCTTCCAGCAAAACCTTCTTCCCCCCAGCCTGCCCCCCACCTACAGGCCCTCTCTCCAAACAATTTACTTCTTTGTCCTATCTTTCTCTCTCTCTCCAAACTATTTTTCCGGATAGCTGCCATATACGGTATTAAACTAAGTAGTATACATAGAAGACATACCACACTTGATCAATCTCATAGTTTACGACTGTACCGGTTAATGCTAAATTTTTAAGTTGGGGTCCTGCGTCGTCATTCTAACTACACCCGGCTGTTGTCACCACCACACACGCTAGCCCAGGGGGCACTCCTCTGGCTCTTCCAGCGAAACCTCCTTCCCCCCAGCCTGCCCCCCACCTACAGGCCCTCTCTCCAAACAATTTACCCGGATAGGGGACGTATTAGATATTGTACTGATGTTTTTTTGTGATAGGCAGAGCATGGACACGTCCCCTTAGCTGCAGTGGGAAAGACACTCCCCTGGCCAGAGCAAGCTCTTTTTCCGTTTTCCGTGGTCGAAAAATCCATAAAATATAAGGTCCCAAGATAGGGGACGTATAAGGTATTAAACTGAGAAGAATCGATACCGCACCGGCTGATGCTACAGTTTTTCCAAATCCATTCCGGCTGTTGTCAGCACCACACACGCTAGCCCAGGGGGCACTCCTCTGGCTCTTCCAGCGAAACCTCCTTCCCCCCAGCCTGCCTCCCACCTACAGGCCCTCTCTCCAAACAATTTACTTCTTTGTCCTATCTTTCTCTCTCTCTCTCCAAACTATTTTTCCGGATAGCTGCCATATACGGTATTAAACTAAGTAGTATACATAGAAGACATACCACACTTGATCAATCTCATAATTTACGACTGTACCGGTTGATGCTAAATTTTTAAGTTGGGGTCCTGCGTCGTCATTCTAACTACACCCGGCTGTTGTCACCACCACACACGCTAGCCCAGGGGGCACTCCTCTGGCTCTTCCAGCGAAACCTCCTTCCCCCAGCCTGCCCCCCACCTACAGGCCCTCTCTCAAACAATTTACCCGGATAGGGGACGTATTAGATATTGTACTGATGTTTTTTTTTGTTCTTCTTTTAATTGCCTCCTGACCTGTGATAGGCAGAGCATGGACACGTCCCCTTAGCTGCAGTGGGAAAGACACTCCCCTGGCCAGAGCAAGCTCTTTTTCCGTTTTCCGTGGTCGAAAAATCCATAAAATATAAGGTCCCAAGATAGGGGACGTATACGGTATTAAACTGAGAAGAATCGATACCGCACCGGCTGATGCTACAGTTTTTCCAAATCCATTCTGGCTGTTGTCACCACCACACACGCTAGCCCAGGGGGCACTCCTCTGGCTCTTCCAGCGAAACCTCCTTCCCCCCAGCCTGCCTCCCACCTACAGGCCCTCTCTCCAAACAATTTACTTCTTTGTCCTATCTTTCTCTCTCTCTCTCCAAACTATTTTTCCGGATAGCTGCCATATACGGTATTAAACTAAGTAGTATACATAGAAGACATACCACACTTGATCAATCTCATAATTTACGACTGTACCGGTTGATGCTAAATTTTTAAGTTGGGGTCCTGCGTCGTCATTCTAACTACACCCGGCTGTTGTCACCACCACACACGCTAGCCCAGGGGGCACTCCTCTGGCTCTTCCAGCGAAACCTCCTTCCCCCCAGCCTGCCCCCCACCTACAGGCCCTCTCTCCAAACAATTTACCCGGATAGGGGACGTATTAGATATTGTACTGATGTTTTTTTTTGTTCTTCTTTTAATTGCCTCCTGACCTGTGATAGGCAGAGCATGGACACGTCCCCTTAGCTGCAGTGGGAAAGACACTCCCCTGGCCAGAGCAAGCTCTTTTTCCGTTTTCCGTGGTCGAAAAATCCATAAAATATAAGGTCCCAAGATAGGGGACGTATACGGTATTAAACTGAGAAGAATCGATACCGCACCGGCTGATGCTACAGTTTTTCCAAATCCATTCCGGCTGTTGTCACCACCACACACGCTAGCCCAGGGGGCACTCCTCTGGCTCTTCCAGCGAAACCTCCTTCCCCCCAGCCTGCCTCCAACCTACAGGCCCTCTCTCCAAACAATTTACTTCTTTGTCCTATCTTTCTCTCTCTCTCTCCAAACTATTTTTCCGGATAGCTGCCATATACGGTATTAAACTGAGTAGTATACATAGAAGACATACCACACTTGATCAATCTCATAATTTACGACTGTACCGGTTGATGCTAAATTTTTAAGTTGGGGTCCTGCGTCGTCATTCTAACTACACCCGGCTGTTGTCACCACCACACACGCTAGCCCAGGGGGCACTCCTCTGGCTCTTCCAGCGAAACCTCCTTCCCCCCAGCCTGCCCCCCACCTACAGGCCCTCTCTCCAAACAATTTACCCGGATAGGGGACGTATTAGATATTGTACTGATGTTTTTTTTTGTTCTTCTTTTAATTGCCTCCTGACCTGTGATAGGCAGAGCATGGACACGTCCCCTTAGCTGCAGTGGGAAAGACACTCCCCTGGCCAGAGCAAGCTCTTTTTCCGTTTTCCGTGGTCGAAAAATCCATAAAATATAAGGTCCCAAGATAGGGGACGTATACGGTATTAAACTGAGAAGAATCGATACCGCACCGGCTGATGCTACAGTTTTTCCAAATCCATTCTGGCTGTTGTCACCACCACACACGCTAGCCCAGGGGGCACTCCTCTGGCTCTTCCAGCGAAACCTCCTTCCCCCCAGCCTGCCTCCCACCTACAGGCCCTCTCTCCAAACAATTTACTTCTTTGTCCTATCTTTCTCTCTCTCTCTCCAAACTATTTTTCCGGATAGCTGCCATATACGGTATTAAACTAAGTAGTATACATAGAAGACATACCACACTTGATCAATCTCATAATTACGACTGTACCGGTTGATGCTAAATTTTTAAGTTGGGGTCCTGCGTCGTCATTCTAACTACACCCGGCTGTTGTCACCACCACACACGCTAGCCCAGGGGGCACTCCTCTGGCTCTTCCAGCGAAACCTCCTTCCCCCCAGCCTGCCCCCCACCTACAGGCCCTCTCTCCAAACAATTTACCCGGATAGGGGACGTATTAGATATTGTACTGATGTTTTTTTTTGTTCTTCTTTTAATTGCCTCCTGACCTGTGATAGGCAGAGCATGGACACGTCCCCTTAGCTGCAGTGGGAAAGACACTCCCCTGGCCAGAGCAAGCTCTTTTTCCGTTTTCCGTGGTCGAAAAATCCATAAAATATAAGGTCCCAAGATAGGGGACGTATACGGTATTAAACTGAGAAGAATCGATACCGCACCGGCTGATGCTACAGTTTTTCCAAATCCATTCCGGCTGTTGTCACCACCACACACGCTAGCCCAGGGGGCACTCCTCTGGCTCTTCCAGCGAAACCTCCTTCCCCCCAGCCTGCCTCCAACCTACAGGCCCTCTCTCCAAACAATTTACTTCTTTGTCCTATCTTTCTCTCTCTCTCTCCAAACTATTTTTCCGGATAGCTGCCATATACGGTATTAAACTGAGTAGTATACATAGAAGACATACCACACTTGATCAATCTCATAATTTACGACTGTACCGGTTGATGCTAAATTTTTAAGTTGGGGTCCTGCGTCGTCATTCTAACTACACCCGGCTGTTGTCACCACCACACACGCTAGCCCAGGGGGCACTCCTCTGGCTCTTCCAGCGAAACCTCCTTCCCCCCAGCCTGCCCCCCACCTACAGGCCCTCTCTCCAAACAATTTACCCGGATAGGGGACGTATTAGATATTGTACTGATGTTTTTTTTTGTTCTTCTTTTAATTGCCTCCTGACCTGTGATAGGCAGAGCATGGACACGTCCCCTTAGCTGCAGTGGGAAAGACACTCCCCTGGCCAGAGCAAGCTCTTTTTCCGTTTTCCGTGGTCGAAAAATCCATAAAATATAAGGTCCCAAGATAGGGGACGTATAAGGTATTAAACTGAGAAGAATCGATACCGCACCGGCTGATGCTACAGTTTTTCCAAATCCATTCCGGCTGTTGTCAGCACCACACACGCTAGCCCAGGGGGCACTCCTCTGGCTCTTCCAGCGAAACCTCCTTCCCCCCAGCCTGCCTCCCACCTACAGGCCCTCTCTCCAAACAATTTACTTCTTTGTCCTATCTTTCTCTCTCTCTCTCCAAACTATTTTTCCGGATAGCTGCCATATACGGTATTAAACTAAGTAGTATACATAGAAGACATACCACACTTGATCAATCTCATAATTTACGACTGTACCGGTTGATGCTAAATTTTTAAGTTGGGGTCCTGCGTCGTCATTCTAACTACACCCGGCTGTTGTCACCACCACACACGCTAGCCCAGGGGGCACTCCTCTGGCTCTTCCAGCGAAACCTCCTTCCCCCAGCCTGCCCCCCACCTACAGGCCCTCTCTCCAAACAATTTACCCGGATAGGGGACGTATTAGATATTGTACTGATGTTTTTTTTTGTTCTTCTTTTAATTGCCTCCTGACCTGTGATAGGCAGAGCATGGACACGTCCCCTTAGCTGCAGTGGGAAAGACACTCCCCTGGCCAGAGCAAGCTCTTTTTCCGTTTTCCGTGGTCGAAAAATCCATGAAATATAAGGTCCCAAGATAGGGGACGTATACGGTATTAAACTGAGAAGAATCGATACCATACCGGTTGATGCGACAGTTTTTCAAAATCCATTCCAGTTGTTGTCACCACCACACACGCTAGCCCAGGGGGCACTCCTCTGGCTCTTCCAGCGAAACCTCCTTCCCCCCCACCTACAGGCCCTCTCTCCAAACAATTTACCCGGGTAGGGGGACGTATTAGATATTGTACTGATTTTTTTTTTAGATCTTCTTTTAATTGCCTCCTGCAAAAGACGGGAATCGAGCCCTGGTCAACTGCTTGGGAAGTAGCTATGCTCACCACTATACCACCAGCAGCCACAGCAACTGATAAGAACAGATACTAAACTTGATTTCAGCTGCAGTGCCAGCATCAGCAGTGGTGTCACCTGCAGGCGGTGATGGACCTTCGTTGCACCTAGTTGGGTGCTTCCCTAACATGTGATGGGTATTTGCATCGCCTTTCTTGGTCTGGGTGAGCACAATTGCCATGAGGATTACCACCAGGCTGTTGCCTGAGAATTTGGGGTAATGGTGGGATTAAGCAGCCTCAGAGGCATCCATGCATGCTGCCCCTGCTGTTTCCTGTCCATTTCCGTGGTGTTTCCATCATTTTCTGAGGTTTTCAGGTTTTCACCCAGCCTTCCCTAGGCAGAGCCTTGGTCCCCTGCAAAAAATGCTCGAGTCTCCCATTGACTTCAATGGGGTTCGTTACTCGAAACGAGCACCCGAGCATCGGGAAAAGTTCGACTCGAATAACGAGCACCCGAGCATTTTAGTGCTCGCTCATCTCTAGTCACTAGCTTACCGAGCCTGAGCCAATCAGAGCAAGCCCTGCCCCTTAGGTCAGGTGACCGCTTTCTTCCCGGGCTTTTGCGCACGATAAACGAACTAACAGTAAAAGTTTGCTAATGAATTGAATTCGTACGCAACAGCGTATACAGAAACTTATACATAGCAATAGCGTATAATTTATAGGACAAACTACGTAGCGAATGCGTACAAATCCAAAGCGAATCACCTAATATTCAGATTCGCTTTGCAGCTAAAAATCCCAAGATTCGATACGAATCAATGAATCGACGAATCGATTCGCTCATCTCTACTTTGGGTTATTGCAGCAGCAGAGCTGGGCACTTGGGAGTTGTTTTCCAGCAGAATAAAAGTGCTTTTCCTGGACATGGAATACAGACACAAAGTGCACACAGATGTGTCTGGGATGTGTATGCAATCTTCTGTGGGGCAGTGTGCTTAGTTATAGTGGTGAAAATGAGGTGACAGACTCCTTTTAATACCAAACTAGCATTTATTGCACTTACAAGATTCCATAAAACATGAGCATATAAAATTTAAAACCGGTCTGCCCCATATAATGTACACCCAGTACTGCCCTAAAGTGTGAAGATGCAGGGCATTTTGTCTGTTAGAATCATCATGTCCTGTGAAGGAACTGAAGATTTATTGGAAATTTCTTAAGGCAGTGAGATATTGTCTGCTTATTTTGTCAAACTTGTTTTGGGATTCTGATTCATTGTGCATCTTGGAATTGACTTTTCCAAGGTCCAGGATGATAGCAGATAAACAACACATTCACAGTGACAATTATAGAGCATATGTTTTCAGGGTGCAGTCAGAAGCTCACCTACGAGGGGACGCCTTGAATAGGAACATAATTGATGTTTTCTCGATTGAGTCTCTGACTGCTGTCGTTGAAAGGACATCCCATTTGACATGTTGCTGTCAGGTGATGCATGCTCTATTGGTGATGTAAGGTCTTTATTAAGGACATACATTTGCCTGATTAGTATTGACTTCATAAAATATACTTATATATACTGTATTTTACTATTGTCATAGTGGTGTGTGTAGTCTCTCATTAAAGAGTACCCAAATCCAAATTTGGAAAAACTCAATAAAACATTCCTGTATGTGTACTGCCCCCTGTAGTGCCCGGCCTCTATTATTAAGCCCCTTTTAGTGCTCTGGCTTGTATTTTAATGCCCCCCACCATAGTGCCAGCATGTATAATGTTCCCTCCCATAGTATAATGCCCCACGTAGTGGTATATAATATATAATATATAATGCTTTCCTCCCTGTAGTGCTCCCAGTAATGCCAACATATATATTAAAAAAAAAATAATTTTTGTCCCTGAAAGCAGAGACTCAGAGGTGCTGGAGTAGAGCCTGAGGAATTGACATATGATGGAGTTAAGACCCAGTGATCGCCAGCAACAGAGACTGAACAGGAGGTCAGAGTGATCGCAGATGCTACTGTGGACACCATTGTGGTATACGTTTACCCATTTACTTTTACTGCTAGGTATAAACATATACATTAGGAGATCTTTATGTGAACTGATCCTAAATTCTACTTTGAATTGAGTGTTCTTAGGTTTGCTACAATGATTTTTTCACGTTAGTTTTTGTGCAAATATTTACATTTTTGCAGTTGACTATTTAATTTCAAGTTCATAATGGAGAGGACTCCTGTTTGCGTGCACAGCCGTCCTGACAATATATTTCAGCACAGCTTTGAGTGTTGACAGATATTAAAAGCCTGGACGACCAGTTTAATACTGCTGGATGTGCCACAAGTTATATTTTGCACTAAGTAAACAGAGACTTTTACGTTTTTACTTCTAGCCTGATTCATCAGACTACCTTTCCACTGCACCGATCACTAGGGAGCAACGGCCTGAGGGAGAACAACGTGACACAACTCCTCATCAGGGTCATTACCGCTTCCATCTTCTGCACTGGCTCCTCAGGGGCTTGCTGCATGAAATCTGCATCACAAACAGAATTGTGCTTCCGTGCCTTACTATTGTTGGCCTACTTGCTGTGTGGACCCTAAAAGAGACTTTATTGTTTTGCTGTGGGGAATTCAGAGGAAGCTACAGCCACATTGTGTTAACAGGAATTCTTGTGCACGCCGCATATTGTGCGCGTCTCAGAATTTTTTTTCCGCACCAAACATAACTATACACCTAATCCCAACCAGTCCCCTTAATGCCCCCACATAGTAGTTATTCCCCCTCATGCCACCACACAGTATTTATGCCCACATTGTGCCACCTTAGGAATTATGACAAGCTGTGCCCCCAGTAATATGCTTAGTTATGTACCCCTATAATATGCCCAGATGTGCCCCCAGTAATATGCCCAGCTATACCCCCAGTAATATGCCCACATTGTGCCTCCAGTAATATGCCTAGCTCTGCCACCAATAATATGCCCAGCTGTGCCCCCAGTAATATGCCCAGCTGTTCCCCCAATAACATGCCCACATTGTGCCTCCAGTAATATGCCTAGCTCTGCCACCAATAATATGCCCAGCTGTGCCCCCAGTAATATGCCCAGCTGTTCCCCCGGTAATATGCCCACATTGTGCCCCCAGTAATATGCCCACATTGTGCCCCCTCACAGAAAGTAAAAAAATATAAACAGCTCATACTTACCTTCTTCCTAGCAGCAGCAGGACATCAGCTACTCTAGTCTGTGGAGGGGGCAGAGCCAAGGCTGACTGCCGGCCGCCCCCACACAGACAAGAGATGCAGAGAGCCGGCAGGGGGGAAGAAAGATGGAGCAGGGAGACAATGCCATCTTTCTGCTTCATTATAATACACAGGCAACTGTCTCTGTTTCCTATGGAGGCAGAGACAGCAGCCAGAAAGCGGGACATACTTGTACCCATGGGCGCACCAACAGGGGGGGGGGTCCAATGGGTCTGGCCCTGGATCTAAGTGGAGGAGGCGGTGGTAGGGCAGGACGGCGATACAGATGCCTGTGCTGCGGTGGGGCAGGGGAGGGAGAGGCGTCTCCCTTCCCCGTTCTTCTGATAGACTGCAGGCAATAGTGCCTGCAGCCTATCAGAAGCCAGCTAAGGCAGCGCGATGACGTCATTATCATCGTGCCGCCTGAGCAGGGCAGCACACAGTGGAGGACACAGGCTAGAAGAGGCCTGCATCGTATCGCTGCTGATGGAGGTAAGTATTAGTGGTTTTTTTTTTTATATAGATGGCGCATTATAGGGGCACCAGGTGACACTAAGGGGGCATTTCCTACTGGCCCATTTGGGGGGGGCACTATGGGGGGATTTCTCACTGGCCCATTTTGGAGGGGGCTCTATGCGGAAATCTGGCGGCATTTCTTTATGGCCTATTTTGGTGGGGTCATCTGGGGGGCATTTCTCACTGGCCCATTTTGGGGTGGGGGGCACTATGGGGGCATTTCTTACTGGCACATTTTTTTGGGGGGGATCTGGTGGACTTTCCTACTGGCAAATTATGGGGGTGGCACTATGGGGGCATCTGGCGGACTTTTATTACTGCCACATTATGGGGGGGACACCATAGGGGAGAGGAGCACTATGGGGGCATCTGCGGGCTCTAAAGGTGCATTTTATTATTGGCACATTATAGGGGCCACTATGGCATCTGGTGGCACTAAGGGGGCATTTTTCATTGGCTCATCTGAGACACTATAGGGTAGTGGAGCACTCTGGGGTATCTGGTGCCACTATAGGGGCATTATTTGGGGGCACTATGGGGGAGTGGAGGACTGTGGGGGAATCTGGGGGCTCTAAAGGGGCCTTTTTTTTACTAGCACATTATGGGGGGCACTATGGGGAGAGTGGCACTATGGGACATCTGGTGTCACTATAGGGGCATTATTTGGGGGCACTATGGGGGAGTGAAGCATTGTGGGGCATCTGGGGGCTCTAAAGGGGCCTTTTTTATTGCCACATTATGGGGGGCACTATAGGGGAGAGCGGCACTATGGGGCATCTGGTGGCACTATAGGGGCATTATTTGGAGGCACTATGGGGGAGTGGACCACTATGGGACATCTGGTGGCACTATAGGGGCATTATTTGGGAGCACTATGGGGGCATCTGGTGGCTCTCAAGGGGCATTTTTTATTGGCACATTATGGGAGGCACTATAGGGGAGAGAGGCACTATGGGGCATTATTTGGGGGCACTATGGGGGAGTGGAGCACTATTGGGTCACCTGGTGGCACTAAGAAGGGGGATTTTTTACTGGCACATTATGGGGGAGAGGAGCACTATAGGGCATCTACTGGGGGCAGTAAGGGGCATTTTTTTTACTGGCATATTATGGGGGACACTATGGGGAAGGGGGAGAGGAGCACTATGGGGCATTTACTGGGGCACTATATAGGGGTATTTTATACTGGCATACATTATGGTGACATTAGCTCAACTGTGGGCACTAAGCAGGGGTACTTCTTGTACTGTCATAAGGAGAATTATTACTACTAGGGGGTATTATGGTGAGCTTTACTACTACTGGGGGGCTATGGAGAACATGATTACTAGTATGGGCACTATGGTGGCATTATTACTACTAAGTGTGCTCTGGCAGAGAATTATCTCTACTGGTGGGATTTTGGGGAACACTGTTACTTTGGGGGGCACCCTGGCACAGTATCAGCTTAGCACAATTATTTTTGGGGACATTATCTTTATACTATTAGTGTCTGGGCGCAGTTATTTTTAGGGCACGTTGTGCCAATAATTATTGAAGGGGGCTGTGTGGTATTAGTATTTTCAGGGGACTGTTTCTCCAGTATACTATTGGGGAGCACAGCGGGCACAATATTGGGGGTGGCAGGAAAGGGTGTCCAGAAGATGTGAAGGTGATGGAAATGTGGGAAACTAATGTCTTTTTGTCAATCTCTGCAGAGACGGGAGATGGCTGAAAAATCATCATGGCGGTCTGGTCTGAATGGAGAAGATGAGGAAAGAGAACGTCTACATCAAAGGTGACATCACTGGATGTAAGAGGTATGTGGTGCTATGTAGGAGAGGAGATGCTCCGGCTCCTCCCCCTACCATTTGCAGAAGGAGGATTCAGGGCTGGGTGAGGGCGGCCAAGGGGGGCAGCAGGCCACGGGCGGGTGGCAGATGGTGGGGGGAACCACAGGCCTTGAGCAGGATCTGAGGAGAGCGGAGGAGCTTCCTGGCTGTAGCCTGCTGTTGTTTATTGTATAATGTGAAGCAGGCAGTGCAGCCAGGACACGCCCTCCCCTCTCTGTATGATGGCCTCAACAATATAATTTCAGCTGTATAGTGTTTGGTGGAAAAAGTGGCGCTGCGCGCTATGCGTGCTGTAATTTTGGGTTTTCGGGCCCCCCCCTAGACAAAATTCCTGGGTGCTCTCCTGTTTGTACCTCCCCCGTACCTGGGAGATTGGGAGGTATGCAATCACTGTGCGCTGCACAGAAGGCGTTAATTGACAGGACAACTCATCGGGGCCACTACCACTCGCATCCTCTGTACCATCTCCTCAGGGGTTCGCTGCATCAGCCATAATCTTTTTTTTCATGACTCATGCTAGTAATTTGCAAATGAAAATGTAAGCATATCGAGGCATGTTTGCTTCTCACTCTTTATATACATTTGCACAGTTTATGATATTGTCTATTACTACCTTTTAGTATAGGCTGTTATACTATAATAAAAATGCTTTATATGTATAGTAAACTTGGTATAATAGGTTACATGGCTATGCTGTCTTTCTACATCATTAATGCATTGCAGTTGGAAGCAGACTAAAACATAGATTGAAAACTGCAAATGAGAAACATTTTTAAAACAGGAGAGAGCCTGGGTCTTTTATGTAGAACTGGATTTTCATCACAAGTGCTTATATCTTTCTTTTCAATTTCACTCTCATTTTATCTAGTCTTTCTTGTTATTTCTCCCTTCTCTCTCTCTCTTCCATTTGTTCTTGCACAGAACAGTAGCTTTTCATCTTGCTGTGGCAGTGTCAGCAGTTGGTATCTCCTAACCAGCATGATGCTGCCAAGTTTCTTTCATTTACATGCAGATGTGGATGACTAAGAGAATTAAGCCTTGGAACTTGTCTGTCTATGAGGTCCTGCCAGCATGGAGCTAGCAAGGCAGAACTGATCAAAGAGCAATTTTAGACTGATGAATTAGAGCCTCCGTTCTTATGCTAGAAATTTGAATATAGAGGATCACATCTTTTATTGTGATTGTTTCGCATCAAGGCAATGGGCGTTATTTGCATAGGCATAGGCTTGCCTCATCAGCCTTTCTACTACCTGGGGAGCAAAGAGATCCTCTTCACAGAATTTAAAGATTTTTTTTTTAAATGCCTTGCTGATTTTTACATGTTAAACAAATTATACTGGAGTATTTTAAGTTTTTTATGATAATCTATTTTTCTCTGTTTAATTTGCCCTGTTCTTGCTATTGATTCTATACCTAACATAATGCAGAACAAAAAGAGCTTAAAAAATCATTAGTATGGTCTCTAGTGGGTTTTTATTAGGTAAGATAAAATCTGGTCATGCTGAAAATGTGTAGATTTCTTAGGGGTTGTTCACATATCAGTTATTTGATCCGTTATTTCCATCAGTTATTGTGAGCCAAAACCAGGTGCGGGTCAAAAACACCAAACAGGTGCAGATCTTTTCATTATATCTGATCTCTGTTTAGTGTCCACTCCTGGTTTTGGCTGACAATAACTGATGGAAATAACTGATCAAATAACTGATATGTGAACAACCCCTAATTCAGATATAATACCGTATATTAAGAAAGGAATCTTATATACTTGTATGTTTATTATATTATATTTTTTACTTGCTATTGTAATAACTTGCTATGTTGAAAACACGTCTCTAAATAAGGCGTATACTTAAAGGGATTGTGCAGTGATATCATATTGATGACCTATCCTCAGGATAGATCATCAATATCAGATTGGCGGGGGTCTGACTCCCAGCACCCCCCCGCCGGTCAGCTGAAGGAGTCATGACATCCGTGTGTTGCATCCTCTTCAATATTTACCTTCGCACCATATCCCTTGGGGGGGGGGTGTGTTCTTTCTGCTACAGCTCTCTCCCTGTAACTGCCACATCTTCTGAAAGAGAATCCAGGGGCAGATGAAGGATGGAACTGATCATGTGTCCACTACAGAGAGGCAGACAGAGAAATAAGGAAAAGCACAAACAGCAGGTGGCGCTATGTAGATACATGTTATTGAATAACTCAGGGGTTCTGCTTAATGTTTTATTATTTGTAGTTACAAAAGTAACAGGTTAGAAAAATGTAGATTATTTTTCGTGGGACAACCCCTTTACATATTTCTCTTGTTCTGTTGTCCCTAGTTTTATTTCATTTAATGTATATGCAGTCAGAAAATTACTGTGGCCTTGGAATATTACAGTACTTTACATTTCTCAACATGCCCATGCTGCCAGCTTACCTGGGTCTTGCAGTAATATCCTACATCGTTTTCCAGTAATCCAGTTCACAAGGTCATTAATAAAGAGGTAGAAAAACATTGGGCCTAACATAGCCCCTTGTGGTATTCCGCTGCTGATCTTAGCCTATTTCTTTACCCATGTGCCTTTACTGTCCCATAGTCCATGCATTTGTAGCCTAAGCACAAAACTGTTGTATGGTACTGTATCAAATGCTCTTTCAGAATCTAGCTTTATCACATCAGCCGCATAACCAACATCTAGATTTGCTCTTACATCCTCATAGAAACCAAGCATGTTGGCTAGGCACAACTTATTACAATGCTTGTAAAGATTATTTGGGTCATTTATCAAACTGTTGTAAAGTAGGACTGGCTTAGTTGCCCATAGCAACCAATCAGATTCCACCTTTCATTTTTCACAGCTCTTTTGGAAAATGAAAGGTGGAATCTGATTGGTTGCCATGGGCAACTAAACCAGTTCTACTTAACAACAGTTTGATAAAATACCCCATATGACAAAAACGTACAGTGGATATAACAAAAATACTACTCAGCATTCAATCAGCATTCAGTCTTTTTTGACTGGCTTTGACTTTGCTCGACTTCTTGTGTGTGGCCCCACGCTTGGTTGAGATTACTCATTTTGACAATATATGGCTAAACCCTCACACTGATATTAAAATGAGACTTTCGCCAATATATTCTTATACCAAGAACATACCAGAGCCTGAGCACCCCCTCAAGGCCTCTCTAAGTGGCACGGGACATTTACCATTGTAGTGCAACATTGCTGTGATTGTAGGATGTCTTTGTGATACATATGGTCCGCTACCGGCATCCTCCATTGTGTGCATCTTTGCCTGGGATTTCTGTTAGCAATGGATCACATGTGCAGGATTTTCTCCCCCAGTTAGAAATGTGCAACAGCATATGGGGTTTTGAGCATTTTCTGCCATTTTAGACCACTTTTTTTTCTGTGATTTTGAGATTACTCCTTGACTAAGAAAAATGTGCTAGAAATCAGGCATGTATTGTGCCAAAAACATTGTACATTGTGTGTGACAAATGTATTATGTTTTAGACACTCACTTCCTCAACAGTGTGAAAAAGTGTTTGAAAAATGGCGCTTGGCTAAAGGGAGTTATAAAATCCACCAAATCTATTTCTGGAGTGCACCATTATCAGTTTATAGTGAAGTGGAAGAAGCTGAAAAATGTCTAGCAATGTTGTGTTGTACTGTACCATTGTGATAAATGTGGCACAGTTCATGTCTTCTTAGTATAGTTGATTCCTGGCTAATGACAATACTGATATATTTGTCATGCATTTCTTTGTTTCTTTAATACCGCATCTCTGCTCTATTTCAGCTCATCTGAATTTCAGTGCTATTATTGTTTCTGTAACGGCTCTGGCTGATGTCTGTACAATGTCCTTACACATTCGTTTTATTTCAACTGCTATTAGTAAGGCAAATAATCGAGCCATACATGTAGCCAAGATCATTCCTATGTGTTTGGACTGCCATTGAGGACATTTTGGTCCACAACCATGTTTATAATGATTTATACTCTAATTCAAACAAGTCAGCTTCATAGTTTCCATAGCTAATGGCCTTCAGATCCTCAGCATTTTTTTCCATTAGCATGCAGGGATAAAGTGGGGTCTCTGTGAAGTGTAACCCAGGTGTTCTAGCAGGTCAGAAATATGTTAGTGTCATAGAGAGGTAATATATATGCAAGAAATCTTATGTAGAAATAATTTTGGAGTTGGGTTATCAGAAATTTCTTTAGGCATGATGACTAGCGATGAGCAAATCGAAGTTCAGGATAAATTCAATTCGCCGCAAAGCTGAATTTCCTTGTGCTTTGCGGTAATGAATCAATTTAAACTAAAATAGTGTAAAAAACAAAAACATAATACTTACCTGATCCATTTGCTAGAGACAAGCCAGCCACCGCCTTCTTGCTTGAAGATCTCGGCCAAATTCCTGTGTATGGTGACATATGATGTCACCACTCCGACTGTCGTGATCGGACCGCGGGAGATTTCGCACCAATCCTTCAAGTAAGATGGTGGCTGCCAGCCCAACACGAGTAAATGGATCTGGTAAGTCTTTTTTTATTTTTTAAAATTTTACACTTTCTTATTTATATCAGATGCCGCAAACATTTATGAACGCTGCATCTGAGTGTTACAATGATTGGGGGGGGGCGCAATTGCTGCTCCCTGTCATTGCATCCACTACTTACAAAAAAATGTGCTTTGTGACGAAGTAATAAGTCACAAAGCAGATTTTTTTTAAAAAAATCATCAAAGCAGCCGAATCAAATTTTTTAATACTTCGCTCATCACTAATGATGACCGGAGTAATGGTTTGTTGATTTAAGAACTGCTCTGTTGGCTTAAGGTGGATTTACATGGGGCGAGCAGAATCCGATTTTTGGGAAGGAAGCGTTCCTTCCCGACAGTTTGCTGCTCACTAAGTGAAGGTGAAGCACTGCATTTATGAGGACGAGTGATTGCTGCTGCCATTGCTTGTCCCCATACAAAATCACTGCCCTTGGGCAGCACATTGCTGTTTAGGCCTCTTACACACGAACGTTGTGTTTTGCGGTCCGCAAATTGCGGAACCGCAAAAAAAACGGATGTCGTCCATATGGCATCCGTATTTTTTGCGGATCCATTGTAACAATGCCTATCTTTGTCCGCAAAACAGACAAGAATAGGACATGGTCTATTTTTTTTGCGGGGCTACGGATCGGGCAAACGGATGCGGACAGCACACAGTATGTTCTCAGTATTTTTTGCAAACCCATAGAAATGAATGGGTCCGCATTTTTCATGTGAAAAATGCGCATCGGAGCCCGCAAAAAATACTGTCATGTGAAAGAGGCCTTAGACAGCATGTTCTGCTGTCCATTTGTCAGGTGATCTGCGGCACCTTTAGACGGGCAGATTATCAGGAACGAGCTTTTGTAGGAACGTTCATTCCTGATAATTGGCCCGAACATACAGACCAAAAGTTTGGACACACCTTCTCATTCAAAGAGTTTTCTGTATTTTCATGACTATGAAAATTGTAGATTCACACTGAAGGCATCAAAACTATGAATTAACACATGTGGAATTATATACTTAACAAAAAAGTGTGAAACAACTGAAAATATGTCTTATATTCTAGGTTCTTCAAAGTAGCCACCTTTTGCTTTGATTACTGCTTTGCACACTCTTAGCATTCTCTTGATGAGCTTCAAGAGGTAGTCACCTGAAATGGTATTCCAACAGTCTTAAAGGAGTTCCCAGAGATGTTGGCTTGTTGGCCCTTTTGCCTTCACTCTGCGGTCCAGCTCACCCTAAACCATCTCGATTGGGTTCAGGTCTGGTGACTGTGGAGGCCAGGTCATCTGGCGTAGCACCCCATCACTCTCCTTCTTGGTCAAAAAGCCCTTAAACAGCCTGGAGGTGTGTTTGGGGTCATTGTCCCGTTGATAAATAAATGATGGTCCAACTAAACGCAAACCGGATGGAATAGCATGCCGCTGCAAGATGCTGTGGTAGCCATGCTGGTTCAGTATGCCTTCAATTTTGAATAAATCCCCAACAGTGTCACCAGCAAAGCACCCCCACACCATCACACCTCCTCCTCCATGCTTCACGGTGGGAACCAGGCATGTAGAGTCCATCCATTCACCTTTTCTGCGTCGCACAAAGACACAGTGTTTGGAACCAAAGATCTCAAATTTGGACTCATCAGACCAAAGCACAGATTTCCACTGGTCTAATGTCCATTCCTTGTGTTCTTTAGCCCACACAAGTCTCTTCTGCTTGTTGCCTGTCTTTAGCAGTGCTTTCCTAGAAGCTATTTTACCATGAAGGCCTGCTGCACACAGTCTCCTCTTAACAGTTGTTGTAGAGATGTGTCTGCTGCTAGAACTCTGTGTGGCATTGACCTGGTCACTAATCTGAGCTGCTGTTAACCTGCGATTTCTGAGGCTGGTGACTCGGATGAACTTATCCTCCGCAGCAGAGGTGACTCTTGGTCTTCCTTTCCTGGGGCGGTCCTCATGTGAGCCAGTTTCTTTGTAGCGCTTGATGGTTTTTGCGACTGCACTTGGGGACACTTTCAAAGTTTTCCCAATTTTTCGGACTGACTGAACTTCATTTCTTAAAGTAATGATGGCCACTCGTTTTTCTTTACTTAGCTGCTTTTTTCTTGCCATAATGCAAATTCTAACAGTCTATTCAGTAGGACTATCAGCTGTGTATCCACCTGACTTCTGCCCAACACAACTCATGGTCCCAACCCCATTTATAAGGCAAGAAATCCCACTTATTAAACCTGACAGGGCACACCTGTGAATTGAAAACCATTTCAGGTAACTACCTCTTGAAGCTCATCAAGAGAATGCCAAGAGTGTGCAAAGCAGTAATCAAAGCAAAAGGTGGCTACTTTGAAGAACCTAGAATATAAGACATATTTTCAGTTGTTTCACGCTTTTTTGTTAAAGGGTTTCTGTCACCAGTTTTTTCGGTATGAATCAGGCTGACATTAGAGATGTGCTAATGTCACCTGATTCCAAATATATATCTGTTTTATTTACTGGTGCCCCCATTTTTATATAAAATGAACTTTTATTTTATGCTAATAAGGCTCCTAGGTGCAAGGGGCGTTACCTCTGGTCCTAGAGGCTCTGTTGATTGACAGGACCAGGCAGAGAAGAAACACTTCATTCACCTTAGCTTTTAAGGACCTTCAATGATGTCATGACCATATGATCAGTCACATGGTTAGGATCACACAAACAGCCTGTCTCCTCCTAAACCATGTGACTGATCACATGGTCATGACATCATTGAAGGTCCTTAAAAGCTAAGGTGAATGAAGTGTTTCTTCTCTGCCTGGTCCTGTCAATCAACAGATCCTCTAGGAGCAGAGGTAACGCCCCTTGCACCTAGGAGCCTTATTAGCATAAAATAAAAGTTCATTTTATATAAAAATGGGGGCACCAGTAAATAAAACAGATATATATTTGGAATCAGGTGACATTACCACATCTCTAATGTCAGCCTGATTCATACCGAAAAAACTGGTGACAGAAACCCTTTAAGTATATAATTCACATGTGTTAATTCATAGTTTCGATGCCTTCAGTGTGAATCTACAATTTTCATAGACATGAAAATACAGAAAACTCTTTGAATGAGAAGGTGTGTCCAAACTTTTGGTCTGTACTGTATATATATATATATATATATATATATATATATAACTACCACTAACTGCAGTTCTTTTTTCACTCCAAAAACTGTAGTATAAAAATTCACTACAGTGTTAAAAAAGAGAACACTGGCTAAAAATTAACTTATATCTATATATAGAGAGATGTAGAGCTCTATATATATTTATATAAAACCCTAACATATTTACAGTTGTTTCACACTTTTTTGTTAAGTATATAATTCCATATGTGTTAATTCATAGTTTTGATGCCTTCAGTGTGAATCTATAATTTTCATAGTCATGAAAATACAGAAAACTCTTTGAATGAGAAGGTGTGTCCAAACTTTTGGTCTGTACTATATATATATACACCGTTTTTTTCGCTTTATAAGATGCACTTTTTTCCCCCCAAAAGTAGGGGGAAAATTGCGGTGCGTCTTATAAAGCGAATACAAGGGAGCGCTTCCATTATGCGCTCACTTGTATGTATAAGGTGCTGGGACCCCCATCAGACCTCAGATCAGCCGACCCAGACCATAAGGATAAAATAAAAACCTCTCTTACCTGTCCTGCGCCGCGGCTTCGCTCCGGGTACGGCGCTCCTCTGTCTTCCCAGGCCGGCTCTGCACTGTCCTGACCGCGTACAGCGTCAGAATGTAGTGCGCACACTATGACCTGACGCTGAATGCAGTCAGGACAGTGCAGTGCCGGCCTTAGAAGCCAGAGGAGCGCTGGACCCAGAGCTTTATCCTTATGGGCTGGGTGGGCTGATCTGAGGTCTGATGGGGGCATATTCATTTAATATGGGGGCTTATGGGCTGATCTGTGGTTGGATGGGGATAGGGGGGCTGATATGGGGGCTGATCTGAGGTCTGATGGGGGCACATTTGTCTAATATGGGGGCTGATGGGCTGATCTGAGGTCTGATGGAGTAGAGGGGGACTGATATGGGGGCTGATCTGAGGTCTCATAGGGCAGAGTGGGCTGATATGGGGGCACAGTGGGGTGAGATGGTGGCTGATCTGAGGTCTGATGGGGGCACAGTGGGCTGATCTGAGGTCTGATGGGGGTGTAACATGGGAGGCTGATATGTGGGTCTGATGTGACGTCCTGAAATTTATGGGGGGTCTGATATGAGGTGTGATGAAAAATGATTTTTTCTTATTTTCCTACTCTAAAATCTGGGGTTTCGTCTTATCATCAGGTGCGTCTTATAAAGCGAAAAATACGGTATATATATATATATATATATATATATATATATATTAGTAGATACATTCATTTCACCTATATATAATCAATGAATGGACACCACAATTTCAAATTGAGCATGGCTGAAAGCAGCTTGATAATAAATGACTGTGTGGTGTTGCAGCTTATACCTCCAATACTCTACATCCATACATCCATTTACTGCTTGTAGCCACACTCAATTTAATAACCACTCCCACCTGCATGTCATACAGTTTTGCCACATTGCAAGCACATATTGGCCATGTGGTGCATGCATTGTGTGAACACAGCTTGAAAAGCGGACCAGCCCATTCCTCCAACAATAGCTAAAGAACAAAAGGGCATAGAAACAAAACCCCCCACCAGAATCTGTAGAGCATTAATTTCATCCAATTCCAACTGCCTTTGTTGGGGTATGGGACAGTTCCTCTTTAAATCTGTCATACTTTTAGGCCTCATGCACACGTCTGTGCTTGTTTGTATTGCAGTCCACAAACCACGGATCCACAAAATATGGATGCCTTCCATGTGCATTCCACATTTTTCTCACTCCCCTTACTAGAAATGACTATTCTTGTCCCCAGTATGTTCTATAATCTGCGGAAAGGATGTTTGGATGCGGACAGCACATAGATGATATTGCAGACCCATAGAAATGAATGGGTCCGTGTAATATGCAAAAAATGTGGATAGCACACGGATGGAAAATACTGACATGTGCACGAAGCCTTACTAAAATCTTAACATATCAGGCTAGTCACAGCTAGTGGTGTTACCATCCAATACTGTACATTGCTATGGATGATATGAACAGCCGGTATGAAAAAGCTGCGTGAAAAGATCATGGAGGACACAGGCTTCAAGTTTCACTGACTCTGCAGAATGTTCTTTACTGTTTTTTCTGAAATCTGAGAGCTGCTGTGATGGCTCAATCTGTAGCCCTTATATCTAGTTTACAGGTACAATATTTTTTAATTTTGTCCTGGGCCACATTTTGTCTAAAACCAGTCCTGAACAGAATTGTGGTGAAACGTCATTGAGGCAACCACCAGTTTTGCATATAAAAGGGATCTTCTAGGTGCATGATCTTCTCAAAAACTACTAGTATACATTATATAATAGAACCGAAAATCTGTTGCAGAAAATTTGGATAACAGGAATCTGTCAAGAGTTAGGCCTCATTCAGACGACCGTATATTTGCAGGTCCGCATTATTGTGGGGACCGCCCGGCGTGTGTTCCGCAGCGCTTGGAACACATGCCGTGCGGCCCCATTGAAAATGCTTATACTTGTCCGTGCATACGGACAAGTATAGGACATGTTCTATCTTTTTATGCGGAGCCGCGGCACGGAGCTGTCTCCGTGCCGCGGCTGTGCGCTCCCATAGAAGTGAATGGGGCTGCATGTATTCCACAATTTTGCGGAATACATATGGCCCCATTCATACGGTCGTGTGAATGGGGCCTTATGGACTATCTGCATTAATACATGAGTAGCATTCCAGACAAGGATTCCAAAATGCTATTTTTTATATTCCTATTGCCCCCTTACCTCTGCTGTCAGTGCAAGTCCTCTCCATTATGTTAGCACTGCAGTCTGGACTGTGTATTTCAGTAAAACTTTGAGCCCCAACAACAGGGGAACAAGGGGTAGTAGGAAAATAAAAATGGCCACTTGGACTCCTTACCTGCAGTACTACTCATGTATTCCTGAAGACAATAGTCCAGAATCATTGTGACAGATTTGTCAGTGTTATTTTTCCATATATTTTAATACTGCGTTATTAGCTGTTTTGTAGCTTTATTTTTAGGACAAAAAAATACAGTACCAATATCAGTGTTGAGCTGTCACTCCTTTACAAAAATATTTTGCAATTATTTCTTTTAGCTGCTTTTACATTATTGAAGCTTCAAATAGCATAACAATAAATGGTGTGGGTGAAATATAAATAATTATAAACCATTTTAACACATACAGTAATTGTTGCTTTTTTACAGCTATTCATACTGTTCTGTGAAATTAAAATAGAACATTAATAAGAAGCTAAAAGCTGCTTCAACACAATGGAGGTACATTGCTTCATACTTCATGCTGGAACAGCATTAGAGGCTGAATGAGGGTTTATATACAGTGAGTTTGGAAGTCTTCAGACCCTTTAAATTTTTCACATTTTGTTGCGGCATTGTGCTAAAATTAAAAAAAAAAAATAAAAATCACATTCCCCCCATTAATCTGCACTCAATACCCCATAATGAGCAAGTGAAAATAGAATTTAAGATATGTTTGCAAATTTATTAAAAATAAAAAATTATGTCACATTCGGACTAGAGATGAGCAAATTTCTTAAAATTTGAGTTTCTGATTCTGCAAATTTTCCAAAATGTTCGATTCAGGTATGAATTGATTCTACCCGAATCAAGTATGTTCCAATTGTTCTGAAAATTGGTATATAACACTGTCTGGTCTCATTTTTTTCTGAAGGGAGAGAAAAAGAGTATAGTATGTGTAGTACGTGCAGAGTATTGTAGGCGAGGCAACACCACTCTAGGTTTTTGGAAAAATATATTCAAATTAGCTTTCCTGAAAAAATGGATAAGAAAGGTCATTCTTTCTGATTCCAGCTGATGGCAGACATGTTAATTTGCATATAGTTTTCACAAAAACCAAGAGGAGCATTGCCTAGCCTACAGTATCTCTCTAATATAAATAGTAACCACCCATAGGTCCCCCCCAAGGCCTCTCAGATAGAAAAGCCACCTCTGTTTTGCTCTGAAGAAGGGCTTTTGTCCTGGAAAAGTTATTTTCTGATGTGAGGCTGGATAGCTGTTATCCTAGGTGTGCTAGGAATCCTGTTTGGAAGACTGAATAACTATTCTGTTTCTGCAGGTTTGAAACACCCAGCTTTTTAAAAACATGTTTTTCACACACATCTTTTTTTTCTCTCTCTCTCAATTTTTTAATCAAAATTTTTGATGTGAGCTTGGGACTCACAGTCTCCTTTCCAAAAGGAATGGAAAACTGAGTGTCTCATTATCAGGAACTCAGCTGTTTCTGGATAACTACTTCTGAGCAGAGCAAAGAAAATTTGCTTGACTGCCTGAAAGGCCTTGGTTATGGTACTATTTCTGCTTATGGAGAGTGCCAAGTATGTATGACGAGTATTGTAAGCCAGTCAACGCTCCTCTGTGTTTCTGGGGAAAAAAATTATATTAAAATTAGCGTATCTTATATCTTCGGGCATCGGGATGTTTATACACCTTTGTTCACCTGTAGTATATTCAGTCGATTGGACATGGTTTAGAAAGACACACTCCTGTCTATACTGAACATGGAGACTCTCTTGACTATTTTCCATAGTGCATGGAGGTGTTTGTTATCTCTTCTTAAAAAAAAGAAGGACATCCAGTCCGCAATCTCATACTCTTTGTCCTCAATAATAATGTTGTGCCTTTCGGAAGGCAGGGAGAACTATGGCTTACTAACTACTATTCCTGGCTGGATGGCTGGAGCTGCTACCACCCACATTCTGACTGCCATAGGACAAGACATAGGTTTTTCATTTTGTATGCTTCCAATTTATACATTTTATTATGAGGACTATACTTGAAAAGTCATTGGTTTCACAGATTATTAAATGGTACTAGCAAAACACACTGCACACTGGTATTGACAATTTACTTTGGGAATAGACAATTTGTGAAGTGAAATGTCTTTCAACTATGTGTTTAGCTTCATTATATCATCAATTACATTTTTGTAGTAAAATGTCTTTGAGAAACACAGTCACACGGATAAAACAACAAAGTGTTTGTAGCTAATAGTTTTTTTTTCCACTGTAGTACTACATAATATACCTGTGTTTTTTTTTTACCTAAAGTGGCTACTTATGTAATTATACCATAGTCTGACTATGTTACTGTCACACCTGCAATTTTCTGACAGCTCAAAAACGATGGCAAGAATGTGGACATAGTTGTCAACAGTCCTGAATTAGTAGAGACTGCATATTTGGGCTGTCCCAAAATGTGTGTTTCTGTAAGCCATGCCTATAAATTAGTCTTAGTTGTTCTGAATTTACTAAACTACCGGTAAGTTGGTAAGTATGCAATTGCATGGATATACTCTAGATATTGTTCCTATTAATTCTAGAGTGTCCTTAGAGCATTTTCTTTTATCAATCTGGCTGCTGCTGACTACATACCTCTATTCTACTACTGTGCTGTCAGTCTTCTCTGAGAGCATCCTGGTGCTGTCAAGGGAATGAAGGACAAATTCTGGAACAGTCTGTCTCCACAAGTGGTGAAGGAGTCTGTCTACTCATTCCTGGAAAAGCAGTGCCAGTACAAGGTTGCTTTTTCTACTGCTCACCAATAGTCCAAGTCTGGATACCACTAGACAGAAGCAATCCTTCAATTATACTTACATCTTTTTCTGTTGTTTTGCCCCAGCAAAACGGCACAAGGTGAGTGGGACCAAACATTTCCCCTTTTGAGTTACTACCAAAAGGTATTGCTGCGTGCTGTTTGTGATTTTTTATCAGATTGCACTTGAAGTATTACTAAAAATGGGGATATACCTATGGGCGATGGCAACATAGGATGGATATGCTGCAGATTTTCTGCCATGGAATTATAGGTGGAAAATTTGCTGCATTTACAGTAGCAGCAAAGTGGTCCAGATTCTACAAAATCACTCATAGACTGCTGAAAAAAAGTAGCGTGGAAATTGACCTGTGCTGGGGAATTTAAAGGCTATGTACACTTTTAGGGGCAATGTTTTTTTTATTATTGCATTGTACGTATTTTGAGCCAAAAATCATTTTTCAATTGGTCTTTATTAAAAATAGGGAATTCTTTTTTTCTGTATAGAGCTGAGATGCTCTACTAGTTGCCTGTGGATTTTCTGTCTTTTCCGTCATCTGAGGAGCGGACGGACCGCTTATCTCTGCTCTCTGACATTATAAACATTCATTAAAGCTCAATCCTTACCTTACTGCTAAGAATGTGGCTTAAATAAGTGTTTATGACCTCTCAGTAGTTTAGAGATAAGTGTTATTAGATGACCCGCACAAAGTGAAAGTACCAGTTACACAGTTAGAAGAAACAGTTAAGCCTTTGTGACAGAACAGCTCAAAATTTTTTAATAAAGGCAAGTGAAAATATGATTTTTAGTCAAAAATTAGTAAAATGCAGTCATAAATACAAATTGCATCTAAAGGTGTACATACAGTAGCCTTTAAATTTGCAGCATGTCAATTTGTGTTGTGGATTTTAACCATGGATTTCACCATTTGCAATGCATATGGTGAAATCTGCAGTAAATCTGCAACAAAATCTGCAAATCTGTAATAATATTTTCTGTTGCAAATTATGTCCCATGTGGATATACCCTTAGACTTCCCATATGCTCACTAAGGAAAGGCTGATCACTTGTCACCTACTATACTAGTGTGCCGTGTGAGCAAAGAACATTTGAGAATGGAATTTCAAACTTCATATTTAGATACTGTATAAAAGTGATATATTCTGTCTCCATTGGGACATTTCTACTGTATCACCTTCTGACACACTACTGTACATCAATGCACTTCTTTCTGACATTCACGGGCTGCTGCTGTAATGCAACTACAGCAGCAGATTATAAAATGCTTCCTTCTGTCTTGTAGCAGTTTCTTGGCGTCAACAGTTTACAGCAGGAGATTAATGCTGTAGCTCAGCAAGCTGCAGAAAGCACAGACTCTATGCGTGGCGGGATCTACAAGCTTCTGTTTTCTGCCTGGGTTTACACACGCAGATATCTGAACAATTAGAGATCACTAACGGTCTACCACGTGGTCATTCACACAAATATTGTGGATTAACCAAAAGGAAACACTGGTTATTTTTTCCTATAATGGAAAAATAATTACAACCATAAATGTGGATGTTAACTTCATTATGATTATTGTACATACAAATTGTGAGGTCTCTTTAACATTTCCGTTCTTCACAGACATGTACTATCCTCATTTTCTGCAGACAGCACGCATACCCATTGATTTTTATGTGTTTGTTCACGTATCAGTAGATTGGGTCAGTGACAAAAACATGGAGTTATGCACTACTTTGGTCTGTGATGTGGACCACTAATAGCCATTGAAGTCTATGGGTCCGTGAAAAGTCACTGACACAACACGCATAGCAACTGTGTTTTGGTCCATTTTTCGCTGACCTCTGGTAGGAGATGTTCTGGAAATTAATTTTCAGCCGAGCAGATGACACGTAGAGGGCAAAAAATGGACACACAGATTCTTCATGGATGAAACAGAGACGGATTTTTCAACAGATGTCAGACACAGAAATGTGAATGAGGCCTAACAGCGTGGGGAAAATTCAGGCATATTTGTCCTTGTCAGGAGTGCTTTCCTATAGAGGCATGCATACACATCTTATCCTATTGCAGAGTATGTCAATCTGTTATCCTGGTTCTGCATAAATAAAATTGCATGCTGTATTATGTTACCTTCATTCAAATGTAAGCCATCCGTGCCTGTGCTGCAGACCGCAGATAGCGGTCCACAATGCACAGCTACCGGCCATGTGAATCCTGTATAGCAGCGCAGACTCATTGACTTGAATGGGTCCACGATCTGCAATATATGGCAAAAGCCCACGGAAGTGCTTTGTAGTGTTTCCATAGGCTTCCGATCTGTAACTCTGCTCCGCAAAAGATAGGACATGTGCCCATATATATTGGGGTCCTGCTGTTTGCGGTCTGCAATACGGGCATGAAGCCCTTACGGTCATGGGAATGGACCCTTAGATTCTGTGTATCAGACTGTATTTTCCTCCAGAATGATTATGTTTAAGAAGTAGTAAGAATGCTTTTAAAAAAGGAAGTTTATTTCCGTAATTTAACAACATGCAAAGTGAATGAATAAAAGAGAAATCTAAATCAGATCAATATTTGGTGTGACCAGGGGCGTTGCTAGGGTCTCAAAAGATCCAGGCTCCAAGCCCCAATGAATATGGCCCAATTCTCTAAGTCAACCACCTGCCCCCCCCCTTCCGAAGCAGCACCTACCTTTCACATCCAGGGCCTCCAAGTCACATTTCCTCTGATGTAGATCTTCTCTGTCATCATCTTCGGTCCGGAGAACTTCTCTCAGCCGCCTCGTCTCTGCAGAGTGTGACACGCAGACATCTTAGCTTCCGCACATTTCATCATCCCCGAACCTGGAGTCCCCACAGTGTTATCCTGCTGCTTACTGTGCCCCTCAATACCCCCAAATACTATCCTGAAGAAATATCAGTACCCCTACAGAATACCTCCCAACTTTTGAAAATTGCAAAGACAATGTGTGTGGCGCGCATCACGGCAGTTTTTTTTATACTAGGCCACGCCTCTAACTCCGCCCAAATCATAATTACTGGAGCCCCTGCGGCCTTTATTTTCTTGCGCTTCAATGTCCATATAAATATTAGTATATAAATCATCAGACTATAGATATGTTAAGGTCCAAATTGCACCAAATAATGGAGTTATTGTCTAATATACAGGTAAAAACAAAACAGATAGCTTAGTAAGGAGCAATTTAGTAAATTTATTAATGCACATTTATGCATTAATTCTCCAGGTCAAAAAGAGGGACATTTAAGGAGTAAAGAGGGACAGAGGGACTTGGGTCAAAAAGAGGGACTGTCCCTCCCAAAGAGGGACACTTGGGAGGTATGCTACAGTGCCCCCAACAGTGATAATGCTCCATAAGAATGTCTCCATTACTAGAAGAGCCCTCCAGTATTAATAATGCCCTTACAGAGCGCCAGTAAGAAATAAGGCCCCCCTATTGTTAACCCAGTGGTAATAAAGCTCTCTACAGACCCCTCAGTAGTAATAAGAACCCCCATAGTGCTTTTAGTAGAAATAAGGTTGATCTATAAGTCCCTCCTATAGAGGCCCCAGTAGTAATAAGAACATCTATAATGTCCCCTGGATTTATAATACCCCTACAGTGCCCCAGTATTTATATCGCCCCCTCCTGTTATAATGCTCGCCCTGAGGTGCCCCAGTATTTATACTGCCCCCTACTGTTATAATGCCCCCTGCAGTTATATTCCTCCCTTTAGTGCCCTCAGCAATGATGATTCCTCAGCTCCTCCACCATACAGTCCCATGTAAATAAAATTATGTTTTAATTAATGTCTGAGTCTGGTTTCTACAGATTAGTTTGCTGTTCACTAAAATTCCTAGGTCCTTTTCCATGTCAGTGTTACCCAGTGTTTTACCATTTAGTATGTACTGGTGACTTGCATTATTTCTTCCTATGTGCATAACCTTACATTTGTCAGTGTTAAACCTTATCTGCCACTTCTCTGCCCAAGCCTCCAATCTATCCAGATCCATCTGGATCAACTTATAGGAAAACAGGCCGAACTGGATGGACAGATGTCTTTTTTCGGCCTTATAAACTATGCTACTATGTTACTATGTTACTATCTGTAGCAGTGTACTGTCTTCTTCTGTGTTAATTACTTTATACAGTTTAGTGTTATCTGCAAAAATTGATATTTTACAGTGCAAGCCTTCTACAAGATCATTGATAAATATATTACCCCTGTGGTACCCCACTAGTGACAGTGACCCAATCTGAGTGTGTACCGTTAATAACCACCCTCTGTTTTCTATCACTGAGCCAGTTACTTACCCAGATATAGACATTTTCTCCCAGCCCAAGCATTCACATTTTATATACTAACCTTTTATGTGGTACAGTGTCAAATGCTTTGGAGAACTCCAGATATACGGCATCCATTGATTCGCTGCGGTCAAGTCCAGAACTTACCTCCTGATAGAAACTGATTAAATTAGTTTGACATTTATAGTTCTATTTATCCACATTGTTTTTTTCTTGTTCCTTAAACGTTTATTCCCATAAGGTATATACCTCTCACAATTAGATATTAGGATTATTTTAAAAATATCCCATTTTGTGGCTGTATTTTTTATTTTTGAGGACTTTGTCCCAGTTAGTTAGGTCTATGGCTTCTCTTATTTAGCTAAATTTTGCTTTTTTGAAGTTTGGTATTTTTGTTCCTCCCTGAAGAAACACTCTTTTGAATGACAATTGGAAGGTTAATATTTTATGGTCACTATTTCCCAGGTGTGCCCCAACCTGCACATCTGTTGTTCTGTTAGGTTGTCACTAGAGATGAGCGAGTAGTGAAATATTCGAAAGTTCGAAATTCGATTCGAATAGACCGCGATATTCGACTATTCGACCGAATATCGAATCCCATTAAAGTCTATGGGAAAAAAATGCTCGCCACTTGGAAATCTCAATTCGACCACTTGGAGGTCACCAAGTCCACCCTGAAACCTCAGAAAAGGATGCCAACACTGCTGGAATGCAACTGGGACAGCAGGGGAAGCATGTCTGGGTGCATATAACGCGCCCAAGTCGCACTATTACGCCACTATCACAGCCTCTCAACAATACACTCCAAAGACAATATAACCTCTCTGTAAAGTGAGACCATACAAGGAAACCTTCTTTCCTCTACATTGCCATGGACCCCAAGCCAAACTAGACAAAAAAGAAGATAAAATTCTGCACCCCTTAAAATCACGTTGCCTATGACAACCACAGATGGCATAGGCAAGGGGGAAAGCAATCAAGCCATCACTATTTTTCCCTCTGTGCCATCCCTGCCTTGCCCAGGCACATGTCCCAAAACATCATCCACGCCCGAGTAACACGGTTACTGCAAAAGGCCATTTGACCACCAACACTTTGGTTTGAGGCCGGGGATGCTACATCTCCCTGACAGCACACTGGGTGAATGTTGTGGAGGTGGGGACGGGCAAACCTGCTACCCCCACCCAAGTTTTGGGCCTTGGTTCTGTCTGGATTTCCGCAACCCTTACAGACAGCTCGGCAAACCCCTCCTTCTCCTTCTAGATTTGTTAAATCTGTCCACCACCCAGTCAAGTCCACAAAGTCCAGTCTCGTCGATAGCCTGCAGAAACTGCAGGGACCTCACTCTGACCCTCCTTCCTCCCACCCTGCCCAATGTTATCAACCCAGTGTTCCCACCCATGCAAGAATCGCAGGAGCTATCTGAGGATTTTGTTTGTTCTGATGCCCAAACACTGGAGCAAGCTCCATCTCTAGCTGATGGTGGTGTGGAACGGGCACTAAAGTGTAAAATGATTAGGGACGATGATGAGACACAGTTGCCAGCAAGGGAGGCTGTTGGAGCAAAGTGAGGCAGTGTAAGAGGAGGTGGTTGAGTATGACGAAGTCAGTGACCCGACCTGGCCCAGTGTCATGTCTAGCAGGTAAAGCAGTGGGGATGTTGAGGGATGCGTAGGACCGCAAAAGGCAGGAAGAGGCCGTGGGCTGGCCAGAGGCTCATGGAGAAGGCAGGCTAGAGCCCGCAGGGCCGCATCTCTTCCCTATAACAGGCCCCCACACAAAGCTCTCCCATCGAGGGCTCTTAGGTCCTTGTTGTGAAAATATTTTAATGAGTGCGCAAAGTTAGCTTGAGGTGAGCCCTCGAAAAAATTATATGGAGGCCCAAGAGGTGAGCCCTCGAAAAAATTAAGTGGAGGCCAAAGAGGTGAGACCTCTTAAAAATTGTATTAAGGCCCAAGAGGTGAGCCATAATAAAAATTGTTTGTAGGCCCAAGAGGTGAGACCTCTTAAAAATTGTTTGTAGGCCCAAGAGGTGAGCCATGATAAAAATTGCTTGTAGGCCCAAGAGGTGAGCCATGATAAAAATTGCTTGTAGGCCCAAGAGGTGAGCCATGATAAAAATTGCTTGTAGGCCCAAGAGGTGAGCCATGATAAAAATTGCTTGTAGGCCCAAGAGGTGAGCCATGATAAAAATTGCTTGTAGGCCCAAGAGGTGAGCCATGATAAAAATTGCTTGTAGGCCCAAGAGGTGAGCCATGATAAAAATTGCTTGTAGGCCCAAGAGGTGAGCCATGATAAAAATTGCTTGTAGGCCCAAGAGGTGAGCCATGATAAAAATTGCTTGTAGGCCCAAGAGGTGAGCCAAGATAAAAATTGCTTGTAGGCCCAAGAGGTGAGCCATGATAAAAATTGCTTGTAGGCCCAAGAGGTGAGCCATAAATATTTTTTTTTTTTTTTTTACGGAGAAATTCTACGGCGATTAAGGAGGAGGAGGTGGAGGAGGAAATGGCACTTCATACAGATGGCACTTCACTTTTGGCTGCTTTCCACTGTTGGAGAAGCAAAGTCCGGGTCAATCCACTTGCTGTTCATTTTGATTAGCGTCAGCCTGTCGGCACTGTCGGTTGACAGGCGGCTGCGCTTATCGGTTATAATGCCCCCGGCTGCGCTGAACACCCTTTCTGATAGCACGCTGGCGGCAGGGCAGGCAAGCACCTCCAAGGCGTACAGGGACAGTTCCAGCCACGTGTCCAACTTGGAGACCCAGTAAGTGTAGGACGCCGAGGGATCGGGGAGGACAGGGGTACGGTCTGCCAGGTACTCCCGCAACATCCGCCGATACTTGTCCCTCCTGCTGATAGCGGGCCCCGCAGTGATGGAAGTTGCACGAGGGGGTGCCATGAACGTGTCCCACACCTTGGAGAGTGTTCCCCTGGTGGCTGTGGGCCTGATCGATGTTGTGGGACTCTGGGAGACCCTCTCCTCTCTGCCGCCAGCGATGGTGGGTGGGAAAATCTCCATCATGTTCTGCACGAGTTCCCTCTGGTATTCCAGCAATCGATTCGTCCTCTCCTCTACCGGAATAAAAGAGGAGACGTTATCTTTATACCGGGGGTCCAGGAGTGCGAAGACCCAGTACAGTTTGTTCTCCACTATCCGGACAACACGTGTGTCCCGGGAAAAGCAGCCCAGCATGAAGTCAGCCATGTGTGCCAGACTCTGAATAGGCATGACGTCACTGCCCCCACCAGAAGGATCACTTGCCATTTCCTCCTCTTCCTCTTCCGCCTCCTCTCCGCCCCATCCGCGCTGAACCAATGGGACGCACACAGCCTGACTGCTACCCTCGCCGCCAGCATCCTCCTCCTCTTCCACAGCCACCTCCACGTCGTCCTCCTCCTCCTCCTCCTCCTCCTGCAACTGCCACCGAGAAGCAGACAAAAGTGTGGTCTGACTGTGTAGCTCCGTTGCGTCTCCTCCTACCCCCGTCTCCTCTGCGTGCAATGCGTTCTCCCTTATTGCGATGAGCGATTCTTTAAGGACGCATAGGAGCGGGATGGTTACGCTCACTATAGCGTCCTCGCTGCTGACCTTCTTGGTGGACTCCTCAAAGATACGCAGTACATCGCATATGTCTGCCATCCATGGCCACTCGTGGTTGGCAAACTGAGGGAGCTGAGTTGGAGGCACGCGTGGATTCATAATCTGGTACTCCATCAATGCTCTCTGCTGCTCACACACCCTGGCCAACATGGAATAGGTGGAATTCCAGCGAGTCGGCAGGTCGCACAACAGCCGATGTTCAGGCAAATGGAGGCGTTGCTGGAGTTTTTTTAAGCTAGCAGCAGCTACAGTTGACTTCCGAAAGTGAGCGCACAAGCGCCGCACTTTCACCAGTAGCTCTGCCAGGTTGGGGTAAGTCTTTAGAAATTTTTGGACTACCAGATTAAAAACGTGGGCCAGGCATGGTACGTGATTGAGTTCGGCAAGCTCCAGAGCCGCCACCAGGTTACGGCCGTTATCGCACACGACCATGCCTGGTCCTAGCTGCAGCGGCGACAGCCACATCTCCGTCTGCTGCAATATGGCGTCCCTCACCTCTGGGGCGCTGTGCTTCCTGTCGCCCAAGCTGATGAGCTTAAGCACCGCCTGCTGACGTCTCCCCGCGCCAGTGCTGCAACGCTTCCAGCTAGCGGCTGAGGGCGATGTTAAGGCAGAGGAGGAGGAGGAGGAAGAGGAGGGGGGTTTATCAGAACCCCTGCTGGCAATCTTGGGCGGGGGTGGTAGGTAGGCCGTCTCTCTTTGCGACCCCGTCCCCGCTTCCACAACATTCACCCAGTGTGCCGTCAAAGAGATGTATCGTCCCTGGCCGCAAGCGCTTGTCCACGAGTCGGTGGTCAAGTGGACCTTTGCGCTGACTGCGTACCTCAGGGCCCGCCTGATGTTACGCGACACGTGCTGGTGCAGGGCGGGGACGGCACTCCGGGAAAAGTAGTGGCGGCTGGGGACGGAATAGCGAGGTGCGGCAGCCGCCATCAGGTCGCGGAAGGCCTGCGTCTCCACAAGCCTAAACGGCAACATCTCCAGGGCCAGCAGTTTGGAGATGTGGCAGTTTAAGGCTTGGGCTTGGGGGTGACTCGAGGCGTACTTCCGCCTGCGGTCGAACGCCTGCGAGATGGACAGTTGATGGGACGAGGAGTGTGAAGGTGCAGGCGAAGATGCGGGGGAAGGGGAGGCAGCAGGAGAAGGCCCCAAAGTAGTCGAGGCAGAGGCAGATGTGGAGGTGTCCTGGCTGGAGGTCTGGACCGCAGTGGCAGCACACAACAAAGGGGAAGAGGCAGTGGCAGGAAGACCTGGCGCAGGTTGTATTGCGTTTGCTCTCTCCCACTCAGCCCAGTGCTTGACTTCCAAGTGACGCCGCATGCCTGAGGTGGTCATATTGCTCTTCTCAGAGCCCCTACTCAGTTTTGAGTGGCAGAGTGTGCAAACCGCGCTCAGTTTGTCATCCGCACAAACATTAAAAAATCTCCACACCACAGAAGTACGAGGCCTCGATGGGGGAGCTTCGCGCGACTGCCTGCTGCCGGGAACAGCTTCGGCCCTGCTGGCTGTGGCCTCACTTCTCTGTCTGGACTGTCCTCTGCCTGTGGACATCCCTCTGCCTGTGGACATCCCTCTGCCTCTGGACATCCCTCTGCCTCTTGCTGCCTTTTTCGGTGCTGCGCAGACCACCACCTCTCCACTGCTTTCCCCGCTGGACATCACCCCTGGCCACTTCCTCACTCTGCTCCTCCTCCTGCCCACTGGACATTCCAACAGCCTCCCTTGATGGCAACTGCGTCTCATCATCATCGCTCATGATAACAGATGCTGGTTCAGGGTCCACATCAGCAGGAGATGGCGAATACTCAAGTGGTTGGGCATCACTACAAACAAATTCCTCTGGTAGCTCCAGGGATTCTTCCGGCACATCTGAAAAAGGACCCGAAAAGAGCTCCTGGGAGGGGTCAAGGGTGGGATGACTCTGTTGGCCAGGTGTGGAGGAAGGAGGGTCAGAGTGAGACTGTGTGGATGACTGGCTGGTGGACAACTGTGTGGAAGCGCTATCGGCTATCCATTGCACCACCTGTTCACACTGCTCAGGCCTCAACAGCGGTGTAACCCGCCCCCTGCTTAACTGTCCCATAAAGGCAGGGATTCTGGATGAGCGGAATCCTGGCTGCCCCTCACCAGCACGCATTGTATCCCCACTGGCTTCAACAAGGCCCCCAACAGCATTTCCGCGCCCCCGTCCTCGTCCACGTCCACGTCCGATTCCGCTAGCCCTCCGCATTTTTTTTTTTGGTTACAATATTTGGCGTACACAGCCGTATACTACCAGGTCAGACGGTGTGTATTAACACCACGTATATAAAAGAGTTTTGCAGGCACGCAGAACGCACAGTACAGGTGCCAAATAAAAGGCCTTTTTTTAAATATTTCTAGGTACACAGCCGTGTACTACAAGGTCAGACGGTGTGTATTAACACCACGTATATAAAAGAGTTTTGCAGGCATGCAGAACGCACAGTACAGGTGCCAAATAAAAGGACTTTTTTTTTAAATATGTCTGATTACACAGCCGTGTACTAACAGGTCAGACGGTGGGTATTAACAGCACGTATATGAAAGAGTTTTGCAGGCACGCAGAACGCACAGTACAGGTGCCAAATAACAGGACTTTTTTTTAAATATGTCTGATTACACAGCCGTGTACTAACAGGTCAGACGGTGGGTATTAACAGCACGTATATAAAAGAGTTTTGCAGGCATGCAGAACGCACAATACAGGTGCCAAATAAAAGGACTTTTTTTAAAAAATATTTCTAGGTACACAGCCGTGTACTACCAGGTCAGACGGTGTGTATTAACACCACGTATATAAAAGAGTTTTGCAGGCACGCAGAACGCACAGTACAGGTGCCAAATAACAGGACTTTTTTTTAAATATGTCTGATTACACAGCCGTGTACTAACAGGTCAGACGGTGGGTATTAACAGCACGTATATAAAAGAGTTTTGCAGGCACGCAGAACGCACAATACAGGTGCCAAATAAAAGGCCTTTTTTTTAAAAATATTTCTAGGTACACAGCCGTGTACTACCAGGTCAGACGGTGTGTATTAACACCACGTATATAAAAGAGTTTTGCAGGCACGCAGAACGCACAGTACAGGTGCCAAATAACAGGACTTTTTTTTAAATATGTCTGATTACACAGACGTGTACTAACAGGTCAGACGGTGGGTATTAACAGCACGTATATAAAAGAGTTTTGCAGGCACGCAGAACGCACAATACAGGTGCCAAATAAAAGGACTTTTTTTAAAATATTTCTAGGTACACAGCCGTGTACTACAAGGTCAGATGGTGTGTATTAACAGCACGTATATAAAAGAGTTTTGCAGGCACGCAGAACGCACAATACAGGTGCCAAATAAAAGGACTTTTTTTTAAAATATTTCTAGGTACACAGCCGTGTACTACCAGGTCAGACGGTGTGTATTAACACCACGTATATAAAAGAGTTTTGCAGGCACGCAGAACGCACAGTACAGGTGCCAAATAACAGGACTTTTTTTTAAATATGTCTGATTACACAGCCGTGTACTAACAGGTCAGACGGTGGGTATTAACAGCACGTATATAAAAGAGTTTTGCAGGCACGCAGAACGCACAATACAGGTGCCAAATAAAAGGACTTTTTTTAAAATATTTCTAGGTACACAGCCGTGTACTACAAGGTCAGACGGTGTGTATTAACAGCACGTATATAAAAGAGTTTTGCAGGCACGCAGAACGCACAATACAGGTGCCAAATAACAGGACTTTTTTTTAAATATGTCTGATTACACAGCCGTGTACTAACAGGTCAGACGGTGGGTATTAACAGCACGTATATAAAAGAGTTTTGCAGGCACGCAGAACGCACAGTACAGGTGCCAAATAAAAGGACTTTTTTTTAAATATGTCTGATTACACAGCCGTGTACTAACAGGTCAGACGGTGGGTATTAACAGCACGTATATAAAAGAGTTTTGCAGGCACGCAGAACGCACAGTACAGGTGCCAAATAAAAGGACTTTTTTTTAAATATGTCTGATTACACAGCCGTGTACTAACAGGTCAGACGGTGGGTATTAACAGCACGTATATAAAAGAGTTTTGCAGGCACGCAGAACGCACAATACAGGTGCCAAATAAAAGGCCTTTTTTTAAATATGTCTGATTACACAGCCGTGTACTAACAGGTCAGACGGTGGGTATTAACAGCACGTATATAAAAGAGTTTTGCAGGCACGCAGAACGCACAATACAGGTGCCAAATAACAGGACTTTTTTTTAAATATGTCTGATTACACAGCCGTGTACTACAAGGTCAGACGGTGTGTATTAACAGCACGTATATAAAAGAGTTTTGCAGGCACGCAGAACGCACAGTACAGGTGCCAAATAAAAGGACTTTTTTTTAAATATGTCTGATTACACAGCCGTGTACTAACAGGTCAGACGGTGGGTATTAACAGCACGTATATAAAAGAGTTTTGCAGGCACGCAGAACGCACAGTACAGGTGCCAAATAAAAGGACTTTTTTTAAATATGTCTGATTACACAGCCGTGTACTAACAGGTCAGACGGTGGGTATTAACAGCACGTATATAAAAGAGTTTTGCAGGCACGCAGAACGCACAATACAGGTGCCAAATAAAAGGACTTTTTTTTAAATATGTCTGATTACACAGCCGTGTACTAACAGGTCAGACGGTGGGTATTAACAGCACGTATATAAAAGAGTTTTGCAGGCACGCAGAACGCACAATACAGGTGCCAAATAACAGGACTTTTTTTTAAATATGTCTGAGTACACAGCCGTGTACTAACAGGTCAGACGGTGGGTATTTACACCTGGTATACAAAAAGGGTATTGCAGGCACACAGAACCCAGAACACTAGAGCCAAAGAAACTGTATTTAAAAAAAAAAAAATGTACACAGCCGTATACTGCCAGAAGATCAGATGGTGCATATACACACTAGGTATATAACAGGGTTTTGCAGCCAAAAAGAACGCAGAACAGTAGTGCCAAATATAGTTTGGTATGTAGCAGAGCACCTAATACACCACTAATGCCTCTCTCTGTCCCTACTCCAGCAGCTATCCCTGAATACAGCAGCCGTTCTCTGCAGAGTGTATATAGTAGTAAAGCTATCACTGTACTGCACTATAGTAGCCCTGATAAGGGCTTTTAATCACGCTCCTGCCTGTCCAACAGCTAAAACCTATCTCTCCCTTCTCCAGCCTCTGTCCCTGACTAAGTTCACGCAGCATATGCGAACGAGCAGGAAGACCTGAGTTATTAATATTCGAGGTCACGTGGTTTTTCCAGCCAATCCATGTAGACGCCGTTTTCGCGCTGCCAGCGTGCTCCGCGGGCCTGTCATACCCCCCTGCATGGTGATTGGTGGAAAAAGAGCGCCAGGGAAGGTGGGAGGGGAAACGAATTCTAAGTGCGCCATCGCCGTTATACTCGATCGAAATCGAGTATGCCGAATAGCGTAGTATTCGATCGAATACCGGCTCGATCGAACACTACTCGCTCATCTCTAGTTGTCACTAGAGATGAGCGAGCACTAAAATGCTCGGGTGCTCGTTATTCGAGTCGAACTTTTCCCGATGCTCGGGTGCTCGTTTCGCGTAACGAACCCCATTGAAGTCAATGGGAGACTCGAGCACTTTTTGCAGGGGACCAAGGCTCTGCCTAGGGAAGGCTGGGTGAAAACCTGGAAACCTCAGAAAATGATGGAAACACCACGGAAATGGACAGGAAACAGCAGGGGCAGCATGCATGGATGCCTCTGAGGCTGCTTAATCCCACCATTACCCCAAATTCTCAGGCAACAGCCTGGTGGTTATCCTCATGGCAGTTGTGCTCACCCAGACCAAGAAAGGCGAGGCAAATACCCATCACATGTTAGGGAAGCACCCAACTAGGTGCAACGAAGGTCCATCACCGCCTGCAGGTGACACCACTGCTGATGCTGGCACTGCAGCTGAAATCAAGTTTAGTATCTGTTCTTATCAGTTGCTGTGGCTGCTGGTGGTATAGTGGTGAGCATAGCTACTTCCCAAGCAGTTGACCTGGGTTCGATTCCTGTCTTTTGCAGGAGGCAATTAAAAGATCTAAAAAAAAATCAGTACCATATCTAATACGTCCCCCTACCCGGGTAAATTGTTTGGAGAGAGGGCCTGTAGGTGGGGGGGAAGGAGGTTTCGCTGGAAGAGCCAGAGGAGTGCCCCCTGGGCTAGCGTGTGTGGTGATGACAACAGCCGGAATGGATTTGGAAAAACTGTAGCATCAGCCGGTGCGGTATCGATTCTTCTCAGTTTAATACCGTATACGTCCCCTATCTTGGGACCTTATATTTTATGGATTTTTCGACCACGGAAAACGGAAAAAGAGCTTGCTCTGGCCAGGGAAGTGTCTTTCCCACTGCAGCTAAGGGGACGTGTCCATGCTCTGCCTATCACAGGTCAGGAGGGAAATAAAAGAAGAACAAAAAAAACATCAGTACAATATCTAATACGTCCCCTATCCAGGTAAATTGTTTGGAGAGAGGGCCTGTAGGTTGGGGGCAGGCTGGGGGGAAGGAGGTTTCGCTGGAAGAGCCAGAGGAGTGCCCCCTGGGCTAGCGTGTGTGGTGGTGACAACAGCCGGATGTAGTTAGAATGACAACGCAGGACCCCAACTTAAAAATTTAGCATCAACCGGTACAATTGTCAATTATGAGCTCGATCAAGTGTGGCATGACTTTTAAATGGATATTGCATGTGGTCACGTACTCCCTGGAACCCCATAGTCACCCCTTCCCTGATGTGCTAGCCCAGAACATTCTCTGCCCCAATTCGCAAGACCTTTTGCTGTTTCCGTGTGCTGACAGTGGGGATTTACCAGTGTTGTCTGAGGAGGTGGTGGACAATGGCGAGACACAGGTGTCGGGGGGTGAGGTAGTTGTATGGGAAGCAAGTTACAGTGGGGACCCCTTGGGGGGACTTTCTCATGATGGGACAGATTCAACTTGGGTGGATCAGGCACAGGAACAGATCAATTTTTTTTTGTGTTTATTTAACTTTTATTTATCAAAAATAACCAGAGATATTTATTCGTTATCTTCTCTGCGCAGTCTGAAGTTGGGGTTCGTCACTTTGATGGCGAGCTGTGCCGCTCTCTCCACAATGGTCTTTAGGTTCTTAGATGGAGACGTTGTCGGTGATTTCAGCACAGAAGGACTTGTTGCTCATGAACAGAACCTGGACCTCCTTGACATTGTGGACCAGGAATTTGCGGGTGGACCAGGAATTTGCGGAACCCTGTTGGCAGCATGTGTTTGGTCTTCTACTTGCTACCGTATCCAATGTTGGGCAATGTAGATACGCAGGTAATATTATTTTTCACACCTATCCCAAAAATAAAATTTACACAGTTTGCGCAAATAAAACTGGAAACTGGAACTGGAGAGAGGGCCTGTAGGTGGACCTCCGGAAAAATTGTTTGGAGAGAGGGCCTGTAGGTGGACCTCCGGAAAAATTGTTTGGAGAGAGGGCCTGTAGGTGGACCTCCGGAAAAATTGTTTGGAGAGAGGGCCTGTAGGTGGACCTCCGGAAAAATTGTTTGGAGAGAGGGCCTGTAGGTGGACCTCCGGAAAAATTGTTTGGAGAGAGGGCCTGTAGGTGGACCTCCGGAAAAATTGTTTGGAGAGAGGGCCTGTAGGTGGACCTCTGGAAAAATTGTTTGGACAGAGGGCCTGTAGGTGGACCTCCGGAAAAATTGTTTGGAGAGAGGGCCTGTAAGTGGACCTCCGGAAAAATTGTTTGGACAGAGGGCCTGTAGGTGGACCTCTGGAAAAATAGTTTGAATAGAGGGCCTGTAGGGGGCCCTCCTGAAAAATTGTGGTAAAAGAGTGCCAGTTGGACCTCTAAAAAATGGCGTTTTTTGGTCAGCGTTAGGCAAAGACGATATGGAGGAGGAGTAGGAGGAGTAGAGAAGAGGAATCGGATACATAAGTAATGTTAATCTTTAGCTGCTTTCCCCCTGAGGAGAGTTGAATTCCGGTGAAATCCAGGCTTTGTTCATTTTAATAAGCGTCAGCCTGTCAGCGCTGTCAGTTGACAGGCGTGTACAATTATCGGTGATGACGCCACCAGCTGCACTGAATACCCGCTCTGACAGCACGCTAGCGGCAGGGCAGGCCAGCACCTCCAAGGCGTACAGCGCCAGTTCAGGCCACGTGTCCAGCTTTGAAACCCAGTAGTTGTATGGAGCAGAGTGATCGCTACGGACGTTGGTATGGTCAGCTAGGTACTCCCTCACCATCTTCCTGTACAGCTCCCCCCTACTCTGCCTAGACTGTGGACAGGTGACAGTGTCTTGCTGGGGTGACATAAAAGTGGCAAAGGCCTTGGAGAGCGTTCCCCTGCCAGTGCTGGACAAGCTGCCTGCTCGCCTCCTCTCCCCCGCTACTTGGCCCACAGAACCATGCCCTCTGCCGCTAGCGGCGTCAGATGGGAAGAATTGTTTCAGCTTGTGCACCAGGGCCTGTTGATATCTATTCACTCTCATACTCCTTTCCTCTGCAGGGATGAGAGTGGAAAGGTTCTGCTTGTACCGTGGGTCCAGGAGAGTGAACACCCAGTAATCGGTGTTTGAAAAAATTCTTCTAACGCGAGGGTCACGGGATAGGCAGCCTAACATGAAGTCTGCCATGTGCGCCAGAGTCCCAACACGCAAGAATTCCCTCTCCTCACTGGCCTGACTCTCCATTTCCTCTTCCTCCTCCAAGTCCTCCTCTTCAGCCCATACACGCTCAAGAGTTAAGGACTGAGCACTGGTACCCTCTACTGTCTCGCCGACATTCTCTTCCTCTTCCTCCTCATCCTCATCCCCCTCCTCCGATACGCGCTGAGAAACAGACCGGAGGGTGCTCTGGCTATCAAGCGACGTATCTTCCTCCACCGTCTCTTGTGACAAGCGCAAAGCATCCGACTTGATGCTGAGCAGTGAGTTTTTCAACAGGCAAAGCAGCGGGATGGTGAGGCTGATAATGGCGCATCGCCGCTGACCATCTGTGTTGACTCCTCAAAGTTGCTCAACACCTGGCAGATATCAGACATCCACGTCCACTCCTCATTGTAGACTTGAGGAATCTGACTGACCTGACTACCAGTTCTGGTGGAAGTTGACATCTGGCAGTCTACAATCGCTCTGCGCTGCTGGTAAACTCTGGATAACATGTTTAATGTGGAATTCCATCTCGTGGGCACGTCGCACAACAGTCGGTGAGCGGGCAGTTGTAGGCGGCGCTGCGCTGCCCTGAGAGTGGCAGCATCTGTGGTCGACTTGCGGAAATGCGCACAGATGCAGCGCACCTTGGTGAGCAAATCAGACACATTGGGGTATGTCTTGAGGAACCGCTGAACTATTAGATTGAACACGTGGGCCAGGCATGGCACATGTGTCAGTCTGCCGAGTTGCAGAGCCGCCACCAGGTTATGCCCGTTGTCACACACAACCATGCCTGGCTTGAGGTTCAGCGGTGCCAGCCACAGATCGGTCTGTGCCGTGATGCCCTGTAACAGCTCTTGGGCGGTGTGCCTTTTGTCACCTAAGCTCAGCAGTTTGAGCACCGCCTGCTGGCGCTTACCCACGGCACTGCTGCTGCGTCTAGAGCTACCGACTGAAGGCGCCGTGCCCACGGATGGTAATAAGGTGGAGGAGGAGGAGGGGTCGGAGGAGGAGGAGGCATAGTACGTCTGAGAGACCATGACCGAGGTAGGCCCCGCAATCCTCGGTGTGGGCAGTACATGAGCGGCCCCAGGGTCATTCTCGGTCCCAGCCTCCACCAAGTTAACCCAATGTGCCGTCAGTGAGATATAGTGTCCCTGCCCGGCAGCACTTGTCCACGTGTCCGTGGTTAGGTGGACCTTCTCAGAAACAGCGTTGGTCAGGGCACGGATGATGTTCTGTGACACGTGCTGGTGTAGGGCTGGGACGGCACATCGGGAAAAATAGTGGCGGCTGGGACCGAATAGCCGAGGGGCAGCCACCGCGCATGAGATTGCGAAGGCCTCGTCTCTACCAGCCTATAGGGCAGGCCTCCAAGCAATTTGGAGATGTGGACGTTGAGGGCTTGGGCATGTGGTGGTGGAACTGTATTTCCTCTTGCGCTCCAGCGTCTGCTGTAAAGACAGCTGAACGCTGCGCTGGGACACATTGGTGGACACTGTGGAGGATCGTGGAGGCGAAGGTGTGGTTTTCCGGCGGGAGGCGCTCGTGCCGGGGTCCTGGGCAGGGGGTTGACTAGCAGAGGCAGCGAGTGACGCAGGGGTTGACTAGCAGAGGCAGC
>ONZH01016083.1:0-20827 GCA_900303285.1 Rhinella marina | reverse complement strand
ACGATTCCCACCTCTCCTCCACGACCACTCTTCCACCTCTCCCAGCTCTTCCCCCTCTCCCCCTGACCCTGGGGTTCTCCATGTGCACAGTAGCAGTATTATATTTTTATAATTGTAAAGATTCAATACGGAATCTATAGACTGTGAGGTATATAGAAGGTTGATGAAATATATTCCCTTGTCACAGCACCGTGTATTACAGAGAGCACTAAAATGCACTGGCCAATATAGATATATTGATATCTAGGTAAAATTATCTTCAGATCTATCAAGAAATAGCACGCAGTATTTGTATATCACACTGGAATCTACAGATCAATACGGAATCTATAGACTGTGAGGTATATAGAAGGCTGATGTAATATATTCCCTAGTCGCAGCACCGTGTACTACAGAGAGCACTAAAATGCACTGGCCAATATAGATATATTGATATCTAGGTAAAATTATCTTCAGATCTATCAAGAAATAGCACACAGTATTTGTATATCACACTGGAATCTATAGATCAATACGGAATCTATAGACTGTGAGGTATATAGATGGCTGATGTAATATTCCCTTCTCTCAGCACAGTCATGCACAGGAATATATCTGTTTAGAGATGTATAGTTTGAGCTATGTGGATGGACAAGGTGTACCAGGCACAGCTCTGCACAGAATACAGGCTTACAGCATATACTGTATACTGTTCTTCAGAGAATAAATAGTCTTTAAAAAGACTGTTGGGGCTTCCTAACCTAACTCCTAACTCCTAACTCCTTGCTGCACACACTACACTAGCTAACACTGTCTCTCTCTTCTCCTTCCAAAAGCACAATGAGGCTGGTGCTGCAGGTCCCTACCTTATGTAAAGTAAGGTCACATGTTACTGCCAGCCAATCACTGCTGGGGAGGTATAGGGGCTGGTACATCACAGCAGGCGTTCCCACAGCCTTCCCTTTCATGCTGATTGGCTGAAAAAAGCGGGCATTTCAAACGGGCAGTGACTCACGGATATTCACGAGTCCGCGCTGCCTTGGTATCACGAGCCGAGCCGAGCCGAGCCGAAGCGGGCAATATTCGTGCGAATCACGAATATTGCCGCTTCGATTCGCTCATCACTAGTAGACAACAGTTTTTTGTTTTTAATAGGGTTTTGGTTTGGAGACTTCGGGTTCACACGGCCCATGACATAATAACGTTGGCATGCAACGTTTTCGGTCGGCTGACAACAACAGTGGGAAGACACTCAGACTATTTCGGCCTACATGGCCTGATCTAATCATCTGCCTCAGCAAGAGGAGTGTGAAAATCTGAGGTAATCCAGCCTTCATTCATTTTTATAAAGGTGTTTTTTGCACACTGTCAGGTGACAGTTTGGTCCGTTTGGGTGTCACCCCCCCCCCCCCAGCGGCGCTAAAAACCCTCTCTGACATGACACTTGAGGCTGGGCAGGAAATAAACCCTAGTGCATAGTGGGGAAGTTTCGGCCACTGTTGTATTCTGGCTGCCCAGAAGTCCATGGGGTTTGAGAAGAGGCTTTGTGAGCCAGACTGCAGGTATGCCTGAGCCTGTTCGTTGAGGCGGGTGGTCTGGGCCTGCTAACTTGGCTGCGCTTTTGGGAGGCTGAAAAAAATTGTTGCATCATACTCATGAGGCTTAACTGGCTGCTGCTGGTCTCTGCCGGACCTCCTTTTCAGAGATGTTGGGAGCAGGCTGGGGCTGGCTGATAGCCGTCGCCAGGTTACTACATAGCTTCTCCCGGAATTATGCTAATTTCTTCTCTCTTTCCTGGGAAGGAAAACAATCCCCAATGCTGGATTGATACGCGGATCCAGAAGCATCGCCAGCCAGTATTGTTAAAGAAATTTAGTTAGTTGGTGAACACAATTTTGCTATATTGTATTTCATTATTAAATAGTCTCCATTTTCTGTATTAATCTCCATTAGATTTCACATATGCTTAAAAATAAAAATGACTCATAATCACTTGATATGGCTATAGGAAAAGAGGAACTTAGCAGAAGTTAATATATGCATATGTAATTTCCCAGATAGATGAAGTAATGTGTATGCCATTGGCTGTCATCATCATTAATTTGATTTGTTGTTTAATGTATACTTGTATGATTGTGATTGGATATATTAAAATTGATGACAAAGGGGTGTGTGATTACACCATCATGTATTTCTAATAAAATTAGCTCTCTGGGTGTAACCAGGAGAGATATGCATGATCAGCAATGAGACGACTGGACGAGCATTTCTTGTGCTGTGGCCGCACCCTCTTACCATAAAAAGGGGAAATTTAACATAATTTGAACACCACAGACAACTGAGTATTAAGTCCAATTTGGGACTTATCCTAAATTGCATTGACAGTATTCATCAGTCTGCCTTATTTTTAGGATATGCCTGTCACTCCGTAAGCAGCCGGTACTTTTGGTCTTTTGTTCTGACTTTCACCAGCAGCAAAAATGCTGTTTTATTCATATGCAAATGAGGCCTCACATTATCTGTATAATATCAGTATCTAACTCCTTTCTATCATTTTTCACATAGGTCTAAGGCAATGTGATATCAGATGTAAAGATCCCAATTAAACAATTCCTTATACAGAAAGGAGGAGTTAATTAACATGTTTTTTTTCTATACATTAAAAATTATTTGCAGACTGTCCGTTACTTTTGCTTCTCCAAATAAATTATTACATCTTAAACTTGCACTTCTCTCTTTTCAAAAATACTATTAAAATACAGCTTCAAAATCTGGTAACAAACAGGTTCAATGATGTGGCTCAGGATCTTTCTATATCACTTCATTTTTTTACATAAGTGTATAGGGTTAAAGAGAAATTTAAGTCATTGTCTTAGACAGGTCTTTTAAAATTGGTAATGTTCACTCAAAACAGCTCCCAGAAAAACTCCATTGGTTGACACACATATCTTTATTCTCTAACATGTATAGAGATTTTATGTTTACACCTTCACAGAGAGTAAAGGAAAAAGTGGAATCCCCTACTGTGTTCTTTGAGGGTTGTGAAAAGTAAGATAATTACTAGCCCAAGGAAACAAAACGTCTAAATAATGTGCACAAAGGTATATACATTTTAGAAAATGTAGCTTATTAAGAAGTTTTTCAGTTTAATTCCAAACCTAACAACTTCAGCGGGGCCTAGAGGAGGCAGTCACATTTTTTAACGTTTTGCTTACATTACTTTATATAATCTATTATTGTATATACAGTAGATTGTCATGAGTCTTATCAATCCCTGTCCATAAACGAGCTCCCAATCTAAATTCTGTGTCTAATGACCAGACACAGAGGGGGGAGCCTTGCTACTAATGGAGGAAGACGCTTCAACGCACAACTCAATATGGTTCGGGTCCACCAAGTATTATTGTAGCTATTGTAGCTTTAGTTATAGCATATTGTGCTGCAGATTGTTTATTCACAGCCCCGGTCTTTTTTCAAAGACCAACAGTTTTGTTTAATATGTCTTCTTTTTTTACTCCTCTTTTCCCTATACTGTACTCCTTGACCCTGCCTACTCCCTTTTCAGTCGTATAACCACTTGTAATATGAAGGGTTTCATTTCATCTAAGATAAGAGATAAGTAATGTCCTCCTCATGTTATGCAGATTGAAGACCCACATTGTTTTTTTGTTTTTGTTTTTGTTGTTTTTTTTTTAAGAAACCAATTTCAGAGGTTCCAGAATTCCCAAAATCCCCTTTCTCCCTAGTAGTCATACTTTCTGGGCATCTAAGGGAGTCTGTATAGCAATTCCTCAGTCCATCCCTTTTTTGTTAAAACAGCAACATAATGATACAGAAAGGTGACTCCTATTGGTCAAAGGCAAGATTGCCTAACAAATCTATACCCTGGCCAACTTTTGTGCACCCAATCAGGAGCAAATCTAGTGGCTACTCAAAGCTCCAGATACCCTGCAGCTCTTTATAGAAGGCAATATTATTTTGGGAACTGACTTAAACCTTACCTTTAAACCCTTTATGGATTCTTCAACAATGATTAGTAGGTTCCAAGACAAGCTTCATTACATTTGGAGGTCCTGCAACTCATCCTTGAGAGATTACACCTTTCATTCTATTCCCCACAATTCCTTCCAACGCCTTGACTACATTTTTGAGTCTCTCTCCCTCTTCCTCAGCCCACCTAGGGTCCATTACCATTTCAGACCATGCCCCATGTACTGCCCCATACCATATTTCTCAAATGCCCAGTAGGGAATGGATTTCGGGATTAAACAAATATTTACTTAACCCAGATTCTAACCAGTCTCATATTAGATATCTCCAATATTTTTTTGCCTTTACTCCTCCCTGCATATCGCTCCATCAGTACTATAGGAAACACACAAGGAATACTGTATGTCTGAGGTATATTTGTTGCATTGGCAACGAAAGTCATGAAGAAGATTAACTCTCTTTTGGCTGAAATAGCAACAGATAAAAAGCTTCATAAAACATCCTTCTCATCTGAAAGGTAAAAAGGCCTTACCATTTTGAGACTTCAGCTTAAACAAACACTTGATCTTCATCATGCCAAGCAAAGTCTCTATTTCAGACACAAACTGTATGCATATGGTGATAAAGGAAGTAAACTAATGTCCTCTTTAATCAAGAAATCAAGAAAAAGGACATACAGTATATTTATTCCATAAAGTGGAACAAGGGAGATTTATATACAAAGAAAACAAATATTGTTAGATCCTTCCACTCATACTACTCAGATCTTTATAACTTCCAAGATCCCATTTGATCTTTTCTTGATTCTCTCACCCTCACATCTCTCTCCTCCACTGACATGCCTAATCTTTTGTCACAGCTGACGAGGTATGTTCTATTATTCGTAGTTTTCCTCCAGACAGACTTCTTCTCTTGTACTGTGCCACAGGAAGACATTTTACTGCCTTCCCTCATGAGTCTTTGCAATGACTTATTCCATGGCTGGATGGATGGACAGATGTCTTTTTCTGGCCTTATAAACTATGTTACTATGTTACTGAACTTAAGACTCTACATGACTATTATTTTACTTTCATCTCCTGGATGGGTCCCAGGAAAAACATACATTATGCCCCAAATTTGCAATACAATCTTGATGATACTGATATACTTACCTGCCTCCTTTTTCAGTTCTGTTCAATCTTTGTTCACCAAATTTCTTTGGAAGACTCGCAAACCAAGCTTACCCTACTCCCTATTGATGAAGAGAAGGAATAACAGGTGCTCCAGGTGTTGCTACATATTATAAAGCCATTCCCAGAATTTTCAGACGCCCCGACTAAGACACTCTCTTGAGAGGCACATGTTTGGTCTGGTACTCTCTGAAGGACGCCCTTGCTCCCTCCCCCAACCCTTGCATCCTGCTAGCCTATTGCCAGTGATTCTTACCATAGTAGAAAACCGCTATTGTGATCTTTGAGAGAAGCTCAATTCTGTCTTAGTATTTGACTTATTCTGTTCAGGCTCTTTCTAAAAATGAGTAAACCACTAAATCCACTAAAATGGCACATGTTGGAGGGAAAAAAAGTACTAGCAGTAAAGAAGGGTTCATACATGACCCTGAGAGGAAGTGGGGGGAGGGCTTGCCTTGATTGGCTCCCAGGCTGACAGACAGCCTGAATGAGCAAATCAATACTGCAGCAGGCAGGTAGGCACTAGAGATGAGCGAATCGAAGTTGACAAAGTGGAATTTGATCTGAATTTAAGGAAAAATTTGATTCACATTTGAAGTAGAATTTCCTCACGCTTCGTGATAATAAATCACATTTTTCCTAAAATTGCTGCTGCACATGTTAGGACATGGAGCTAAGAACTCTGGGAACGAAGGATCGCCCACAATGCCATGCATACAGCCAATCAGCAGCCAGCCAGCCCCTGTAATGTCACAGCCCTATAAATAGCATCAGCCATCTTGGTCTCTGACATTTTCCAGTGTACTTATTGCAGGGAGAGACATGACAGGCACTAGGGACTTTATTCTGCAAAAAAAGATTGAGAAGTTCAGTAAAGATCATTCAAAGTGTAGGGAAAGAATAGGGAGGCATTATTCACACAATAGGGAGAGAGCCGGGTACAATAGGGGAATGTACAGCCTGGGTAATAGGAACAATTTTATTACATCTTGCTGCACTAATTGGGGATCCAAATTGCTGTTATACTTCTGCTTTTAGGTTGTTTGCACTATATGATAGCTGCCCCAAGCACCATACTGATGCTGCTGCTAGCCCCCTGCCACACGTGCTTTGCAGACCCTGCTGCTCCCCTGCCCCCAAATGCCTCACTGCCACCTATGCTTCCCCTGCTCCAGGTGCCCCACTGCCCCCTCTGTAACTCCCCTGCCTCAAGTTGCTCATGGCCCTCCCTGCTCCCCCTGCCCCAGATGCCTTACTGCCCCCTCTGCTACTCCCCTGCCCAAAGTGCCTCAATGCCCTTCTGCTCCCCCTGCCCCAATTGCTTCACTGAACCTCCTGCACCCCCATGCCCCAAGTGCCTCACTGCCCCTTCTGCTAGCCCCCTGCCCCAAGTGCTTTACTGATCCTCCTGCTCCCCCCTGCCCCAAGTGCCTTACTGTCCCATCTGTTACTCCCTTGCCCCAAGTGCCTCACTGCTCCTTCTCTTCCACTGCAGCAGACTGCCAGCTACAGACCTCCACTGAGGTTGCATGCTTCACTGGTAGTGAGTTGCCCCATGTGTATATGTCTGTATTAAAGTGCACCTCTGTTTGTAAGAAATGCTGCTATGGGTGCCACTGTGTGTATGTAAAAGCATATTGCTATGTTTGTTCATCAAAGTCAAAGTGAACGTATGTGTAAAATCATATTCAGATGTTTTGTATTTTTCAGTTTTTTTTTACAATGATAGAGGAGACATTTTTCTTCTGACATAGATATTAGATGTGACCATTCCTCTCTTTACTTTTACTTCTTATTTCAGGGGATTTCTCTCCTAACCCTGGCCCACCCTGGCCCAATGTCAACCCCTCTCCCATCTCTCACAGAAATCTTACAAGCCTCATCAACATTCGATGTCCACCTTCTCTTCCCTCTTTCAATTGTGCGCTCTGGAATCCGCAATCTGTCTCCCTACAGCTCCCCTACATTCAAAACTTCTTTTTAACTAACTCTCTTAACCTGCTGGCCCTCACTGAAACCTGGATTTAGGAATCTGATACTGCTTCCCCTGCTGCTCTTTCCTATGGCGGCCTACACTTCTCCCACACCCCCCAGACCTGAGAAAAGACATTGTGGTGGAGTGTGGTGGTAGAGGGAGCTTTTCATGTCAGATCGAGAAGCGTCAATGGACCGGGTCCTTTTTTGGACTTCGGTACATTGACAACATCTTTTTGATCTGGCACGGTACGTCTGAGGAACTTTCACATTTCATCAATACTCTGAATGACAATGAATTCAACATTCATCTGACATTTAATTTTGATCCACAGTGTATTGATTTTTTGGATGTCATGGTCAAACGTAACAGTTCTAGTTTCTTGCAGACAGATGTTTTTTGTAAGGAGACTTCTGTGAATATCTTCACATCCATCGCAAACAATTAGAGGAATTTCAATGGGCCAATTTATTAGAATAAGGCGCATCTGTTCCAATAATGAGGACTTTGAACATCAGGCAGATATATTGAAGAAGCGCTTTCTTGAAAGGGGTTAAAGTAAGCGCTCCATTAAGAAGCCCTACAATAAAGCCCGGAATATGACCCATGCCAACCTCGTCCACCCTAAACCCAAGAAAAATGTTCAGGACAAGGTGAGATATATCACTACATCCCACTCCCATTGGGAGGATATGAGCAATTTATTCAAAAGATTTTGTCCTGTTTTATTGGCAAATCCCATTTTAGAAAAGATCCTGACTTCCTTCCCAGCCATGACATCTAGGAGATCAAAGAATCTAAATGACTATTTAGTTAAATTCTACTATCAACCCAAACCTGAAGGTATAATTTTTGGATGAAGGGGCCAAAATGTGGGTGCTTCCCCTGTGGCAAATGTGTCGCATGCCCCAACATTATACGTGCAACTTATTTTAGTGATTCTTCTTCCATCAATACTTACTAGATTCGTCACTATATTTCTTGTTCTACTAAGGCTGTGGTATACTATGCCACATGCCCATGCCCGAAGATCTATGTTGGCTTGACCACAAGGGAACTGAAGATACGGGTTCGAGAACATGTACTTGACACAATTAAAGCAAAAGACAATGATGATCTGGTCAACCTTAAATCCATCCCCAAACATTTTAAGGTATGTCATGGGGGTGACCCCTCTCTTTTGAAAGGGTATTGACCATGTGGATTTAGGTATGAGGGGTGGCAATATTATGAAACTGCTCTCCCAGCATGAGACGAGATAGATTTGGACCCTGGATACGATGCAGCCTAAGGGTCTAAATGATGTCGTGAGTTTTGCCCCATTCCTCTGAACTATTTATCGTAGTCATAATTTGAGCCTTGTTTATATTTTAACATGTGTTGGTTTCGTATGTTTTTAATTTGTTTTTATTTTATTTATAGCTTACCTCCCCATCTGATCTGTTTATTGGGATGTTTGTGGTCTTGCAGACACTACTTTTGGAGTGACATCTTATTGGACAATCTGGACAACAAGTTCAAGAGGGGATCTTCCATGGCAGTTTTTTTTCTACATGATTTTTTCAGTTGTATTGTTGTATTTAGAGATGAGCGAATCATTAAAAAAATTATTTGCCGAACTTTTCCTAAGATTCGTATATTCAACTAATAGATTCGTTATATTTGCGTACAAAATATACGTTATGTGCTATTAGCGAACATTCGCGCACTAATAACGAACGTTCATTTAAAAAATGTACGCAACTTCTTAGAAGACGTACGTATGAGAGTACAAATAGCTTATGAATCCTCAGCCTACTAATGTCTACGCGATTACGTAATACGCACGCACGTACGACGAGAGGCCACGGCGTGCACTCCTCAGAGGCAGAGCGAATATTCATCCTCATCATTTAGCTCTGCTGCACAGCTGAAATACATAGTCCGGCTGATGTCACCGCCACCCGAACCAGCATAAAAAGGAGGTGATCCGGCAGGTGATCTGAGGCTTGCGCCATCGTTTCGACACCTTGCGGACCCTGGGCCAGATCCAGCGTAAATGGTCAGATCTGAAATCGCCCTCAGAGGCAGTATGTATATTTGAGGTGGAACAAGTAAGGTGCTGTCTATCCGGCTAAGTGCATAGTACAATCATCCACAATACTATAAAGTGAATATGAGGACACATTGCGGTACCTGTAAAGAAATACACACAATGGGCAACATACTTGAAAACGTTGCTGAAAGGTAAAAAGATTAGTGCAAACAATCCAGTGCAAACAATATAGTGCAAATACATTATAGGTATAATGTAAACATTTTAAATATCACCTACCTAGTATGCTCACGGACACGTTTAAGTCTCTTTTCTTCTGACGCTTGTCATACAACTGGAACAGAGTCCCAAACTCAGTTGTAATTTGTAATCCACATAGGTAAAATTGTGATCCAAATGGGTAAAAAAAATAGCAGCAAAGGTTCCTTAAAAAACCCTCTTTCAAGGGGCTCCCCAATTACCTGAAATGGGGGAAAAAGGGATGAGGCGAATGTATGCGCAACTTGGTTAAAACTTGTAATAACTGTTAAAACTTGTTATAACTGTTTTTTGATGGGGGGAGTTCTGACAATCCATGTCCATCTGGGTGAGGACTAGAGATGAGCGAATCATTCAAAAAATTATTCGCCGAACATTCGCCGAAGTTTTCCTAAGATTCGTATATTCGACGAATAGATTTGTTGTATTGCGTACAAAATATACGTTATTATGCTATTAGCGAACATTCGCACACTAATAACGAACGTACAGTTAAAAATGTACGCAACTTCTTAGAAGACGTACGCATGAGCGTACAAATAGCTTACGAATCCTCAGCGTACTATTGTCTACGCGATTACGTAATACGCGGGCACGTACAACGAGAGGCTGCGGCATGCACTCCTCAGAGGCAGAACGAATATTCGAAAATGGCATCCAGACGATCCTCATCATTTAGCTCTGCTGCACAGCTGAAATACATAGTCCGGCTGATGGACCGCCAGGATTACGATTTACGATGGCACACACCACAAACCAGCATAAAAAGGAGGTGATCCAGCAGGTGATCCGAAGCTTGCGCCATCGTTTTGACACCTTGCGGACCCCGGGCCAGTTGTAAATGGTCAGATCTGAAATCGCCCTCAGAAGCACAATATAGTGCAAATACATTATAGGTATAATGTAAACATTTTAAATATCACCTACCTAGTATGCTCACGGACACGTTTAAGTCTCTTTTCTTCTGACGCTTGTCATAGAACTGGAGCAGAGTCCCAAACTCAGTTGCAATTTGTAATCCACATAGGTAAAATTGTAATCCAAATGGGTTAAAAAATAGCAGCAAAGGTTCCTTAAAAAAACATCTTTCAAGGGGATTCCCAATAACCTGAAAAAGGGGAAAAAAGGGATGAGGTGCACGCTGCGCAACTTGGTTAAAGCAGCCTCGGGGACCATTGAATTTTGACGAAGGGAGTAGTCCTTCCACGGCGGAGCGGGAACTGCTGCCGCCTCCGCCGTGTCAGCCAGCGGAGTGAACACCTCACCTCAGATCTCCTCCGGTTCCTTCTCCTCATAGGGGTCGGTGCCCCACACTATGCCTCCCAATCAGGGCCTCGCTGTGTCGCCATCTTAATTGCCTGAGTTGCCTCGTCTTCCTCGCGTGCTTGAGAAGGAGGCGGAGCTACCGGGGAGGAGTCTGCATCGCTAATGAATTGAATTCGTACTCAACAGCGTATAGAGTAACTAATACGTAGCAATAGCGTATAATTTGTAGGACAGACTACGTAGCGAATGCGTACAAAGCTGTAGCGAATCACCTAATATTCGGATTCGCTTCGCAGCTAAAAATTCCCAAGATTCGATACGAATCAACGATCGACGAATCGATTTGCTCATCTCTAGTTGTATTGTATTATATTTATTTCACTATTTTTAGTATGTATTATTTCATCAAATATTTTTTACACTTAATCATGGTATCCATAATTTTCATTTTGTTATTTCATCACTAATCATGTTATTTCATGTGATGTATTTCACGCCACTTTTGTACATGCATTTTATTTTTCACTTTTTCATATATTTTGAAATATTCTTGCAATGTACTTGCACTTTATATTTATTACACCATGTACTAGGCACTTTTATTATTGTGCTCTGGTAGCTCCATCTAGTTGCCCTTTTCCCCTTATTATACGGCGGTCGCCCCGGGGTTTTTCCCATTTCTTCCATGACGCGTTCAGTCACATGATACACACGTGACCGCTCTACCTCATGGTTACTTAGCGACGCCGCGGTCGCGTGACTGGCCACCATGTGACCGCGGCACTCGTTCATGGCTCGACTGCGGTGTGCCTATATGACTGGCCATCACGTGGGCGCACTTGCAGTTCCATCTGTATGGATGGGTGGAGCGGGTTTTTTTTTTTTTTTTTTCCCTCCCCGCCCCTCCTCCCCTCCTTCTTGTTTAACACAATGGCAAGCGTTTCATTAATTAACCATCTCTATTGTGGATTGGTCAGCTTCCATTTAAATAGTCACATGTTGCCATATGAAACCGTGCCCCTAGTGAAAGGTCCTGCTGAAATGTACGTTGGGGTTGTGCGGTTCTCCTGGTGTTTGTCTTTACATAGGTATGTTATGTGTATTTTGTCTGTGGGGGGTTTTATCTACTTTCATGCTGCATGTGCTTTACTCATGGCCATGTGTTTGATTTAGCTGGCATGCTGCTACAATTGTATAGCTGGGCTGCCCTTATTACAGCTTTGTGATTACCATCCATATAATATGTGTTGTTGTTATATTTCCCAGGAGTCACCAGCACTTTTCATGTGATGTATATCAACTCCATGTTTAACCATATTTATATTTGTTTGTTTATCAATTAATAAAGGTGTCTATTTTTAGCCATATTCTGTGACTCAGGTGTTTTATGTATATGTTAGGCTACTTTCACACTAGCATTATGGGATTCCGGTATTGAGCTCCGTCATAGGGGCTCAATACCGGAATAAAACACTTCAGTTTTGTCCCCATTCATTGTCAATGGGGGCAAAACTGAACTGAAGACAACTGAATGCTCCTGAAAGCATTCCGTTCCGTCTTCAGACCGGAGAGCAAACCGCAACATGCTGCGGTTTGCTCTCCGTACTAGTTATCCACACCTAAACGGATCCGGAATGACCCCCAATGCAAGTCAATGGGGACGGATCCGTTTGGTGTGGACACACTTGTAAACAGATCCGTCCTCCATTGACTTTGAATAGAGGTTATTCCGGATCCGTTTAAAAGATGCTAAAGATAATACAACCGGATCCGGAATTACGGATCCACAAGGTTGTATTATTCAGCACGGATTCAGCGGGTCCCTTCACCCGCCGGATCCATACTAACGCTAGTGTGAAAGTAGCCTTAATCAAGTTTTTATGAGGTTTGGCTTTTGTGAGGGGAACATTGATTTGGTAACCTGATTTTCTAATTGTGGTGGAGTTGGCATACTCCTGACCCCACATTGCACTTTCCAGATCATTCCCCCAGTTCCATAACTCTCATTTCCTTCTTTTGAAGTCCACAAGCTCAGGCTTTTCCATCCCCTCTCCCTCAGAATAGCGGTTGTATACCGTCCACCTGGCTCATCTAGTTCCTGGATCACTTTGCTGCCTGGCTGCCACACTTCCTGTCCTCTGAAATACCAACACTCATCTTGAGAGACTTCAACATCCCCATAAACGGCTCCATTTCCCCATATGTCTCGCAGCTTCTCTCTCTCTCTCTAACCTCCTCTCTTTGCCTTTCTCAACTTTCTAACTCTCATACATACAACCTCAACCTCACTAAACAGACTTTCTTCAGCACCCTAATCACTGTCCAACAACTCAAAAAAACTCTTTGACACTTTCCACTCCCTCCTCAGCCCTAAAGTTCAGGCACCCATCACAGACCTCTCTGCTGAAGACCTAGCTGCCTACTTCACAGAGAGAATAGAACATATTTGTCAAGAAATCAGCTCCTGTCTCCCTGCTATTGATCCCCTCTTCCCCCCCCCCCCCACCGCATCTCCTCTGGCTCCCTGTCCACATTTGACCCAGTCACGGGAGAAGAAGTCTCCAGACTCCTCACTTCTTCTCGTCCTATCACATGCGCCTCTGACCCCATTCCCCCACACCTACTCCAGTCTCTCTGTCCGGCTGTCACCAATACCTGACAAAAATCTTCAACCTCCTCTTCTAGTCTCTTCCTCTCCTCTTTCAAACACTCTATCGTTACTCCATTAATGAAAAAAAAAACATCTCACGACCCATCCTGTACAACTAACTACAGACCAGTCTCCAATCTTCCTTTCATCACTAAACTCCTGGAGTGTCTGGTCTACTGTCGCCCCATCCACTATCTCTCTGATCACTCTCTCCTTGATCCACAGTCTGGTGTCCGCACCCTACATTCAACAGAAACTGTTCTCACCAAAGTGACAAACTACCTCCTGACAGAAAAATGCAATGGTGACTGCTCTCTGCTCATTCTCTTTGACCTCTCTGCAACTTTTGACACTGTAGACCACGATTTCCTACGCACCATACTCCAATCCATTGCTCTATCCATACACCGCCCTCTCTTGGTTTTCTTCCTATACTCCTTCAGTGTATCATTCGCTGGCTCCACTTCTTCACCACTCCCCCTCACTCTTGGTGTTCCTCAGGGTTCAGTCCTAGGCCCTCTCCACTTCTCTCATTGGACAGACCATCAGCAGATTTGGTTTCCAATACCATCTCTATGCTGATGACACACAACTATACACTTCATTCCCTGACATCACCCCTGCTGTACTACAGAACACTAGAGATAAGCAAATCTATTTGCCACTTCGTAGATTCGTATTGAATCTTGGAAATTTTCTCCTCCGAAGCAAATCCGTATTTTTTCGGATTCGCTTCGTATTATTCGTAAATCTTAGTAAAATTTTGAACGCTAACGATACGTATGAAATGTATGCATTCTGCGTGAGGCGGGAAAATGATCATACACCCCTGAAAGAGCGGAAAGTGAAGATACGCCACCCTCAGAACTGGAAAAAAACAGCCCGGCCCACCGGGATCTAACTATTTGCACATATAGGAAGTGAAGACTCCACCCTCAGAACTCCACCTTCCTCTGAACCAGTTTAGACCAGTGCTGAACACTAGGCAAGTAGCAAACATGGCTAAAGAGCTGCGTCCCGACTGGAACCAGATGGCCTTTGGGGACGAGTTCCCTGAACCACCACCCGCTCCAGACATCAGGGTGTCACGCTTTAAACTGAAGGCGAGTAACCCACCTACAGTGCCCTTATTCTCCTTACAGCCTGCAGAGTTAGCTGCGCATTGTGAGGCATTCCTTCATCGTCAGACAGCTGTGGCGTCTGCTGTGGCTCGCGCGGTGAAGGCGGCTGGGGCGTCCACTTCACCACCCAGGAGGAGATCCATGACAACACCTTCCATAAGGCAGAACCCGATTGTGCCACCATCGGTGACGGCCCATGCGCAGACCCTCTGGGACTATAATAACGCCGTGAAGGACACGGTCATCCACCAATACCAGCTGCCATGAAAGATGAAGCCAGCAGCAGCCAGGGGAGCTGGGGATACTTCGCTGGATGCAACCTTGCCAGAACCTCTGCAGCCAGAAGTCCTTACCCCTGCTGTCCCGGCAGGAGGATCCGGAAAAGCGCAAATGGCTGCAGTGCTCACCAGCGTGACCACCACCCGGACCCGGTCAAGTCCGACTTCCGGAAGAAGAGGGCACTGGAGTTCTACTATGGCAGCGAGCTTGGCCCACAGGAGGCAGGAGCATCCTCTGATGTCGTTTAGCAGCAGTTCCAGCGAGGATGACTTCAGGTTCCTCATCTGAGGAACCCTTCTACTGGCTGGGTGATTTAAAGGACACCTCAGAAGGACCTATGGGAGCCACACCATGGACTGCACCTGACGGGTGAGAGCTAGTTGGCACTTTTTATGTTTGTTTGTTTATATTGCCCCCGTTTGACTCTCCCCCCAGATGGACATGGCTGTAAGGACTCCACCCATTCTGCGGAAAATTCCTAGTTGCGCCTAAGCACGCCTATTTTCCTTTTTCCCCCCTTCTCAGGTTATTTGGGCGCCCCATTGCAAAAAAGGTTCTCTATTTGCTGCTATTTTCTATTATCCATGTGGATTACATGTTACCTGTTTGGATTACAATATTACCTCACGTGGATTACAATAGAATTTTCGACTATGTGTTCCAGACAGTGTTTTATCATGCTAAGGAGCCACGAGGAGAGACTCAAACGTATATCTGAGCCTTTTATGCTTACAAATGTGAAATTGATTGCAGTAAAATGTTTGCATGCTTATGTCTTTGCTGTATTTTAACTACACTGTTTTTACTGGTTCAGCACTTTAGCCCATTGTGTGTATTCTTTTTCAAGTACTGCAATGTATGTGTCCTATTATACACTTATTGTACGGTGTTTTTAGTAAATTATGCACTTAGCTGGATAGCTAGCAGTGAGCACCTTACTTTCCTACCTCATATGGACTGCCTCTAAAGACTGTACGCCGCGGCCTAGCCTCATGCGTATGACCCACTCTCACGTCAGTAGTACACTAAGGATTCGTATGCACTTTTGTACGCTAATCCTTATGTATTGCATACTTTTAACTACGCTGACTGTACAGTCGTAATTTGTGCAGGAATGTTCACAAAACAACAATTAAACGTAGATTCGACTGAATAAATTTGTTTAAGTACGAAATTCGGCGAATATTCAGCGAAGCGAATTTAGGATGATTCGCTCATCTCTACAGAACTACCAGTGACTTTCAAAAACTGAACTTCTTGTGTTCTCTCCATCTACTAACCTAGCCAAACCTGATATCTACCTCTCAGTGTGCGACACCGTTATCATCCCTAGGCAGTACACCCACTGTCTCAGGGTGACGTTTGACACTGATCTTTCTTTCACCCCCTATATTCAATCTCTCTCCCGCTCATGTCGCCTGCACCTCAAAAACATCTCTAGAATCCGCCCCTTTCTCACTATGGAATCAACAAAAACTCTCATTATTGCCCTAATCCATCTTGATTACTGCAACTCACTATTAATTGCCCCCCCCCCTCACCAGACTCTCCCCTCTCCAATCTATTCTTAATGCAGCAGCCAGGGTCACCTATCTGTCCAACCGCTACACTGATGCCTCCATCCTGTGCCAGTTATTGCACTGGTTGCCCATACAGTATAGAATCCAATTTAAACTGCTCGTCCTCACCCACAAAGCTCTCCACAGTGCTGCAGCCCCCTAGGTCTCTTCCTTTATCTCTGTCTACCACCCTACCCGTGCTCTCTGCTTAGCCAATGACTTATGACTGACTTCCAGAAAAATCCGAACCTCTCTCTCCCAGCTCCAAGATTTCTCCTGAGCTGCACCAGTTCTCTGGAATGCTCTACCACAGGAAATCAGGCTAAATCACAACATAAACAGTTTTAGGTGCTCCTTAAAAACATCTTTTTAGGGTGGCCTATCACATCCCCTAATCTAACTCCTCTCCATAGAGACCATTTATTATTCCGTGAACCTACACCACTCCCAGAAGCACTTCATATATGGCTGCTAACTAGCTTACGCGGCTTTATATCTGCTATCCTATTCTCCCAAGATGGCTGGACTTTTGTACAAAACAAGCAGGTCTACCTTTTGTGTCACCCCTATCTCCTCATAGATTGTAAGCTCTTGTGAGCAGGACCCTCATTCCTCTTGTTTTCATTCTGTTTGTTGCTATGTTATTGATGACTGTTTGTACATGAACCTTGGAACTATAAAACGCTGCAGAATATGTTGGCACTATATAAAGATTATTATTATTAATAGAAGATTCAGCAAGATGCAGAGAGATAAGGAGCTGGATGTTCCTGGTGTTAATTCTCATGGATATTAGATGATATTGAAAAGGAGAAAAAGCAGATGGCAGAAGAAGGGATCCCATCTGTAGGCAGGAGAGCACTGGGGTTGGAGAAGTGGGTATGCCAAAGCTGATTAGTATTCTGTGTTTGCTGTCAAATAACATGCAGGATATTGAAAGAAACAGCAATAATATGCATATTGTCCCCTCACCTAACCAATCAAACCCCATATCAGCAACAACACCTGTTTAAAGATGCCACACAGCTATTAACAATGAGGAATAACCAAACAGTGCGGTCTTCATTATTAAATGAAAGACAGCAGTAGGCTAATTGACTGCTCCATGTAACTGTACCCTAAGGCAGAGTGGATGGGTATATCTGATTTATAGCCATTGGTCTCAAATTAATTTGTAACAATTCAAATTTCTTGGCTAATTTTGTAGGTGTCATCTCATTTTAATTTAATTTTTAAAATATTTTATTAAACAGTATATCTCAAATAGTTACAATAAAAGTTGTATAAAGTCTTGCCATGACATTGACGCATACATAATGAGGTACTCGGTACCTTAATAGCAAACATGCTATAAAGAAATCACATATGAAAGACATCATCAGAATCCGAGTGAACATGTAGAAAAGCTTAGTCAAGTCTCATCAAATGTTTAAGTAACACATATAATAAACTGTAAACCGCAAAGGTACATAGGTGGGAAGGGAGGAAGGGGGGGGGGAAGAGGGGGGGGGAAAGGTAGGATCAAGGGGGGGGGACAAATGGGGAAACGTAGAGATAAGGTGAGGTAAGAGGGACAGAAGTCTTGATCAGCATCTCCGGTGATATACCGAATCTTTTCCCGTTTTCCCTTTGACTATTGTCATATTTTGTCAGATCCCAACTTATTTTTTAAAATTCCTATATTTTTTCCCAAGGGCCCCATATAAGGTCAAATTTCCCAGGCATTTTAGATTCCCAGTGCGCTATCTGTTCCATACGGTATATCTGGTCACATTTAAGTTGCCACTGGGCAATAGATGGAGGCACTGTGGCTTTCCAGTGAGCTCCCACCAGCGCCCTAGCTGCCGCAAGTAGTTGATGTGACAATGATATCAGGTGCTTGGATCTTAGTATTTTGGGAGGGAACTTAATAAACAATAAAGGGTGTCGCTAGTACCAGTAACCCAAAGATCCGGGATAGTATATCACAAATCGCAGACCAGAATGGAACAATAACAGGGCATGTCCACCAAATATGTAAGTAAGTTCCATTTGAGGTGTTGCATCTCCAACACAGGGGGGAGGTTGTAGGGAACATTTTGTGAAGTCTCATTGGGGTGTAATGCCATCTAGTCAGTACTTTGTAATAGTTCTCCCGGAGTTTGACACATCTAGATATTTTCGGCACACGTCGCCATAATATTTTAATATCATCTGGGGTTAGGTTTATCATAAGGTCTTTTTCCCAATCAGTGATGAAGGACGGTTTAAACACAACTATTGATGTTGCCAACGCCGCACTCAGTTTTGAAATTGTGCGTCTCGGAGTCGCAGAGGTAAGCGCCATAACTTCAAAGAGCGTGGGAATGAGAATTGAGTTCGGAGGGAATTGTATTAGTTTAATTTCCTTCATGAGGTAAGCTTTTTGGAAATAGGTTAAACCAGCTATAGCGGGTAAATCTGATGCAGAGGGATTTGTATGTTGTGAATCGGTCAGATAATCCAGAATGGTGACCGTGTTCTTTTTACATAGGTCGGTAAGAGAATTTTGAAAATCGGTGTTGCCTCGCCACATTATATCCCTAATTTGCAGTAGGGGGAGAGTTTCGTGTTAAGTAGTTTACCCTTCAAACAGGTATGCCATAGTTTCAGAGTACTACTGACCAGAACGCCTGCTTTATCTCCCCTTTTATTTAATTGTCGGGTCTCAGCAAGTACTAGGGACCCGGAGTGGAGCTTCTACCATAGCCTGATCAGCACCACATCCAAACGTTCGGGCGAAAATCTAAGCCAATCTAAGACTTTAGTACTGTGTACTGCCCTATAATAAAGGGAGATGTCGGGGAATCCCAGACCTCCGTCTATCGTAGGCTTTATTACCTGTGTGTATGGTAATCTAGGTCTGGCTTCTTTCCAGAGGAATCTAGTTAAAATTGTCTTCATTTGTTTGAAAAATAGGTTTGGTATGTAAATAGGTAGGACCTGGAGGTAATATAGAATCTTTGGGAGTATAATTGTTTTAATTAAAGTGCAACGGCCAAACCAGGATGTGAAAGGGATATCCCACGATTTAAGTAGAGTAGCAATCGTCTGTGGGAGTTGTGAATAGTTTTCTTTATAGAGGTCTGACGGATGGGATGTAAGCTTGATGCCGAGGAACGGTATGTGGTGACTAGACCAGATGAAGGGAGAACAATTTTCCAGCATACGCTGAACATTCGGGTCTAGGGTAATATTCAAGACCAATGACTTCGTGAAATTTACCTTAAAATTGGATATTGATCCATAGTAATCTAGGATAGAGTGGATGGCAGGGAAGGCCTCGACAGGGTTGGTAATGATTAGAAGTAGATCATCTGCAAAAGCTGCTAGGTTGTGAGTAGTATTGCCAAGTTTGATGCCTTGCACCCGTTTGTCCATTCTAAAGGATTGTAAAAGTGGTTCTAAAGAAAGAACAAATAGGAGTGGTGAAAGCGGACAACCCTGTCTTGTCCCGTTGCTTATAGCAAAGGAGGGAGACAAAGTTCCATTCACCAGTACTCGGGCACTGGGTGCACTGTACATAGCCATGACCACATCTATGAATTGATCAGGTATATGGAAAGCTAGCATTGCCTTCCTCAGGAATCTCCAATCAACCCTGTCGAAGGCCTTCTCGGCATCTGTTCCTAAGAGAATTAATGGCATAGAGGTGTTATGCGCATGTTGGATAACATTTATTATCCTACTAGTGTTCATCTTACCTTCTCTTCCCCTAATAAACCCAACCTGTTCTATGTTTACTAGTTGGGGCATAAGGGGTTGTAGTCTGAGGGCAAGCATCTTAGCAATTAATTTCAGGTCGTTATTTAGGAGGGAAATTGGACGATAGTTCGAACATAAGGAATGGTCTTTGCCCTCCTTGGGTATTATGGTGATCTGGGCAGCCAGCGTATGGGGGTGTAGCTTCTCACCTCTCCACAAGGAGTTACACACTTTCAGTAGGAAAGGCAAGAGGATGTCCTGAAAGGTGTGATAATATTTCATGGTCAATCCGTCCGGCCCGGGACTCTTGTGGAGAGGTGAAAGCTGGAGAGCACTTTCTAGTTCTGAAAGAGAGAAAGGACGAATTAAGAACGTCTTCTGTTCAGGTGTCAAAGCGGGCAGGCTGAGGGAGGAGAGCATTGTACCATGTCCTCATGTATTGCGTCAGTACGTGGAGAAGAGGTGATACAATTTCTAATGTTGTATAACTGTTTGTAATATTCAGTGAACCTAGCTGCGATCTGGTCTGTTTTCATCAAAGAGTGAGCAGAGGAGGACTGGATAGAGTGGATATAGGAGTGGACTTGCCGCTTTTTTAGTTGTGAGAGCATAAATTTGTAGCCTTATCTCCATGGGCATAGTATCTAATCTAGAGGAAAGGTACAGTTTTGCCGATCTGTCATTCAGTTTATTTTTGAGCTGAGATCTAACAGAATCCAACTCACGCAAGATCTCCTCCGACAAATGTTTTTTATGTTTAGATTCTAGTAAGTGTATTTTAGCTTGGAGCTCCCAGTATGTCTTTCTCTCTAGATTTTTT
>ONZH01016082.1:0-33458 GCA_900303285.1 Rhinella marina | reverse complement strand
TGATGTGCTAGCCCAGAACATTCTCTGCCCCAATTCGCAAGACCTTTTGCTGTTTCCGTGTGCTGACAGTGTGGATTTACCAGTGTTGTCTGAGGAGGTGGTGGACAATGGCGAGACACAGGTGTCGGGGGGTGAGGTAGTTGTATGGGAAGCAAGTTACAGAGGGGACTCCTTGGGGGGACTTTCTCATGATGGGACAGATTCAACTTGGGTGGATCAGGCACATTAACAGATGAATTTTTTGGGGGGTTTTATTTAAGTTTTATTTAGCAAAAATAACCACAGAGATATTTATTCGTTATCTTCTCTGCGCAGTCTGGCGTTGGGGTTCCTCACTTGATGGCGAGCTGTGCCGCTCTCTCCACAATGGTCTGTAGCTTCTTAGATGGAGACTTTGGTCAGCGATTTCAGTACAAAAGGACTTGTTGCTCATCCACAGAACCTCGTCCTCCATGACATTGTGGACAAGGAATTTGCGGGTGGACCAGGAATTTGCGGAACCCTGTGAGCAGCATGTGTTTGGTCTTCTACTTGCTACCGTATCCAATGTTTGGCAATATGATTCGCAAGTAATATATTTTTCACACCTATCCCAAAAATAAAAATGCATGCAGTATGCGCAAATAAAACTTGGAACTGGAATTGGAGAGAGGGCTGTAGGTGGACCTCCCGGAAAAATAGTTTGAATAGAGGGCCTTAGGTGGACCTCTGGAAAAATTGTTGGAATAGGCTGTAGGTGGACCTCTGGAAAAATTGTTTGAATAGAGGGCCTGTGGGGACCTCTGAAAAATTGTTGGAATAGAGGGCCTGTAGGTGGACCTTCTGGAAAAATTGTTTGAATAGAGGCCTGTAGGTGGACCTCTGGAAAAATTGTTGGAATAGAGGCTGTAGGTGGACCTCTGGAAAAATGTTTGAATAGAGGGCCTGTAGGTGGACTCTGGAAAAATTGTTGGAATAGAGGGCCTGTAGGTGGACCTCTGGAAAAATTGTTTGGGAATAAGAGGGCCTGTAGGTGGACCTCTGGAAAAATTGTTGGAATAGAGGCCTGTAGGTGGACCTCTGGAAAAATTGTTTGAATAGAGGGCCTGTAGGTGGACCTCTGGAAAAAATGTGCTAAAAGAGTGCCAGTTGGACCTCTAAAAAATGGCGTTTTTTGGGTCAGCATTAGGCAAAGACGATATGGAGGAGGAGAAGTAGGAGGAGGAGTAGAGAGGAGGAATCGGATACATAAGTTATTTAAATCTTTAGCTGCTTTCCCCCGGAGGAGATTTGAATTCCGGTTAAATCCAGGCTTTGTTCATTTTAATAAGCGTCAGCCTGTCAGCGCTGTCAGTTGACAGGCGTGTACGCTTATCGGTGATGACGCCACCAGCTGCACTGAATACCCGCTCTGACAGAACGCTAGCGGCAGGGCAAGCCAGCACCTCCAAGGCGTACAGCGCCAGTTCAGGCCACGTGTCCAGCTTTGAAACCCAGTAGTTGTATGGAGCAGAGTGAGCAACATTCTCTGCCCCAATTCACAAGACCTTTTGCTGTTTCCGTGTGCTGACAGTGTGGATTTACCAGTGTTGTCTGAGGAGGTGGTGGACAATGGCGAGACACAGGTGTCGGGGGGTGAGGTAGTTGTATGGGAAGCAAGTCACAGAGGGGACTCCTTGGGGGGACTTTCTCATGATGGGACAGATTCAACTTGGGTGGATCAGGCACATTAACAGATGAATTTTTTGGGGGGTTTATTTAACTTTTATTTAGCAAAAATAACCACAGAGATATTATTCGTTATCTTCTCTGCGCAGTCTGGCGTTGGGGTTCCTCACTTTGATGGCGAGCTGTGCCGCTCTCTCCACAATGGTCTGTAGCTTCTTAGATGGAGACTTTGTCAGCGATTTCAGTACAGAAGGACTTGTTGCTCATCCACAGAACCTCGTCCTCCATGACATTGTGGACAAGGAATTTGCGGGTGGACCAGGAATTTGCGGAACCCTGCGAGCAGCATGTGTTTGGTCTTCTACTTGCTACCGTATCCAATGTTTGGCAATATAGATTCGCAAGTAATATTATTTTTCACACCTATCCCAAAAATAAAAATGCATGCAGTATGCGCAAATAAAACTTGGAACTGGAATTGGAGAGAGGGCCTGTAGGTGGACCTCCGGAAAAATAGTTTGAATAGAGGGCCTGTAGGGGACCCTCCCGAAAAATTGTTTGAATAGAGGGCCTGTAGGTGGACCTCTGGAAAAATTGTTGGAATAGAGGGCCTGTAGGTGGACCTCTGGAAAAATTGTTTGAATAGAGGGCCTGTAGGTGGACCTCTGGAAAAATTGTTGGAATAGAGGGCCTGTAGGTGGACCTCTGGAAAAAGTGTTTGAATAGAGGGCCTGTAGGTGGACCTCTGGAAAAATTGTTGGAATAGAGGGCCTGTAGGTGGACCTCTTGGAAAAATTGTTTGAATAGAGGGCCTGTAGGGGGCCTCCTGAAAAATTGTTTGAAGAGAGGGACTGTAGGTGGACCTCTGGAAAAATTGTTGGAATAGAGGGCCTGTAGGTGGACCTCTGGAAAAATTGTTTGAATAGAGGGCCTGTAGGTGGACCTCTGGAAAAATTGTTGGAATAGAGGGCCTGTAGGTGGACCTCTGGAAAAATTGTTTGAATAGAGGGCCTGTAGGTGGACCTCTGGAAAAATTGCTGGAATAGAGGGCCTGTAGGTGGACCTCTGGAAAAATTGTTTGAATAGAGGGCCTGTAGGTGGACCTCTGGAAAAATTGTTTGAAGAGAGGGCCTGTAGGTGGACCTCTGGAAAAATTGTTGGAATAGAGGGCCTGTAGGTGACCTCTGGAAAAATTGTTTGAATAGAGGGCCTGTAGGGGGGCACTCCTGAAAAATTGTTTGAAGAGAGGGCATGTAGGGGGCCCTCCTGAAAAATTGTGCTAAAAGAGTGCCAGTTTGACCTCTAAAAAATGGCGTTTTTTGGGTCAGCATTAGGCAAAGACGATATGGAGGAGGAGGAGTAGGAGGAGGAGTAGAGAGGAGGAATCGGATACATAAGTTATTTAAATCTTTAGCTGCTTTCCCCCGGAGGAGATTTGAATTCCGGTGAAATCCAGGCTTTGTTCATTTTAATAAGCGTCAGCCTGTCAGCGCTGTCAGTTGACAGGCGTGTACGCTTATCGGTGATGACGCCACCAGCTGCACTGAATACCCGCTCTGACAGAACGCTAGCGGCAGGGCAGGCCAGCACCTCCAAGGTGTACAGCGCCAGTTCAGCCCACGTGTCCAGCTTTGAAACCCAGTAGTTGTATGGAGCAGAGTGATCGCTACGGACGTTGGTATGGTCAGCTAGGTACTCCCTCACCATCTTTCTGTACAGCTCCCCCCTACTCTGCCTAGACTGGGGACAGGTGACAGTGTCTTGCTGGGGTGACATAAAACTGGCAAAGGCCTTGGAGAGCGTTCCCCTGCCAGTGCTGGACAAGCTGCCTGCTCGCCTCCTCTCCCCCGCTACTTGGCCCACAGAACCATGCCCTCTGCCGCTAGCGGCGTCAGATGGGAAGAATTGTTTCAGCTTGTGCACCAGGGCCTGTTGATACCTATTCACTCTCATACTCCTTTCCTCTGCAGGGATGAGAGTGGAAAGGTTCTGCTTGTACCGTGGGTCCAGGAGAGTGAACACCCAGTAATCGGTGTTTGAAAAAATTCTTCTAACGCGAGGGTCATGGGATAGGCAGCCTAACATGAAGTCTGCCATGTGCGCCAGAGTCCCAACACGCAAGAATTCCCTCTCCTCACTGACCTGACTCTCCATTTCCTCTTCCTCCTCCTCCTCCAAGTCCTCCTCTTCAGCCCATACACGCTCAAGAGTTAAGGACTGAGCACTGGTACCCTCTACTGTCTCGCCGACATTCTCCTCCTCTTCCTCCTCATCCTCATCCCCCTCCTCCGATACGCGCTGAGAAACAGACCGGAGGGTGCTCTGGCTATCAAGCGAAGTATCTTCCTCCACCGTCTCTTGTGACAAGTGCAAAGCATCCGACTTGATGCTGAGCAGTGATTTCTTCAACAGGCAAAGCAGCGGGATGGCGAGGCTGATAATGGCGGCATCGCCGCTGACCATCAGTGTTGACTCCTCAAAGTTGCTCAACACCTGGCAGATATCAGACATCCACGTCCACTCCTCAATGTAGACTTGAGGAATCTGAGAGACCTGACTACCAGTTCTGGTGGAAGATGACATCTGGCAGTCTACAATCGCTCTGCGCTGCTGGAAAACTCTGGATAACATGTTTAATGTGGAATTCCATCTCGTGGGCACGTCGCACAACAGTCGGTGAGCGGGCAGTTGTAGGCAGCGCTGCGCTGCCCTGAGATTGGCAGCATCTGTGCTAGACTTGCGGAAATGTGCACAGATGCGGCGCACCTTGGTGAGCAAATCAGACAGATTGGGGTATGTCTTGAGGAACCGCTGAACTATAAGATTGAACACGTGGGCCAGGCATGGCACATGTGTCAGTCTGCCGAGTTGCAGAGCTGCCACCAGGTCACACACAACCATGCCTGGCTTGAGGTTCAGCGGTGCCAGCCACACATCGGTCTGCGCCGTGATGCCCTGTAACAGCTCTTGGGCGGTGTGCCTTTTGTCACCTAAGCTCAGCAGTTTGAGCACCGCCTGCTGGCGCTTACCCACGACACTGCTGCTGCGCCTAGAGCTATCTACTGAAGGCGCCGTGCCCACGGATGGTAATTCGGTGGAGGAGGAGGGGTCGGAGGAGGAGGCATAGTACTTCTGAGAGACCGTGACCGAGGTAGGCCCCGCAATCCTCGGTGTGGGCAGTACATGAGCGGCCCCAGGGTCATTCTCGGTCCCAGCCTCCACCAAGTTAACCCAATTTGCCGTCAGTGAGATGTAGTGTCCCTGCCCGGCAGCACTTGTCCACGTGTCCGTGGTTAGGTGGACCTTCTCAGAAACAGCGTTGGTCAGGGCACGGATGATGTTCTGTGACACGTGCTGGTGTAGGGCTGGGACGGCACATCGGGAAAAATAGTGGCGGCTGGGGACGGAATACCGAGGGGCAGCCACCGCCATGAGATTTCGAAAGGCCTCGGTCTCTACCAGCCTATAGGGCAACATCTCCACGCTAAGCAATTTGGAGATGTGGACGTTGAGGGCTTGGGCATGTGGGTGGGTGGAACTGTATTTCCTCTTGCGCTCCAGAGTCTGCTGTAAAGACAGCTGAACGCTGCGCTGGGACACGTTGGTGGACGCTGTGGAGGATCGTGGAGGCGAAGGTGTGGTTTTCCGGCGGGAGGCGCTTGTGCCGGGGTCCTGGGCAGGGGTTGACTAGCAGAGGCAGCGAGTGACGTGGGGGGTTGACTAGCAGAGGCAGCGAGTGACTCAGGGGAAGGAGCAGTGATGTGACCCGCAGGAGGTGGTGAACGGCCTTGGTTCCATTGAGTAGGGTGTTTAGCACTCATATGCCTGCGCATGCTGGTGGTGGTTAGGCTAGTAGTGGTGGCACCCCTGCTGATCCTGGTGTGGCACAGGTTGCACACCACAGTCCGTCGGTCATCCTCACTTTCTTTAAAGAACCTCCAGACTTGCGAACATCTAGGCCTCGCCACGGGAGCTTCACTACGTGGAACAGTTGCTGATGATGCACCAGCTCTGGCCCTGCTTCTCCCTCTGGCCACACCACTGCCTCTTCCAACCTGTTCTGGTGCAACACTCGCCTCCGCCTCAGAAGCACTGTCTTCACTCGGCATATCAACACAGCTTGGGTCAGTCACCTCGTCATCCTCCGATTCCTCAGTCTGCTCCCCCCTGGGAATTCCTCCCCTAACAACAACTTCACCACTGTCTGACAACCGTGTCTCCTCATCATCCGACACCTCTTTACAAACTTCTTCCACTAAGTCAACATTGTCATCATCATCATCATCACCCACAGACTGCGACAGTTGGAAAACTTGGGCATCGGGAACGAGGTCAGCAGCAACCTGAGAAGTGGTTTGTGACTCTGGGAAGGGTCCAGAAAACAGTTCCTGAGAGTATGCCGGATCGCATTCCAAATTTTCCTGGGAGGGGGCAGACTGGGGGGAAGGAGGTTGAGGTGGAGGAGCCAGAGGAGTGCTCCCTTGGGTAACGTGGGTGGACTGCGTGGAAGACTGACTGGTGGACAAATTACTTGAAGCATTGTCCGCAATCCACGAGATCAGCTGTTCGCACTGTTGTGGTTTCAACAGTCCTCTACCACGTGTCCCTGTAAGTTGAGACATGAAGCTAGGGAGTGTAGCTCTGCGGAATTCCCCTGCTCCCTCATCAGCGGGTACTGTCTCACCCTGCCCAGGACCATGGCCTCTGCCCCCTGCAGTAATTGAATGCCCACGCCCACGCCCTCGACCCTTAGCCCTGGGGTTCATCATTTTTTGTATATAGGTGTATGATAAAAAAAAATAAAAAATTACACGGGCCTGGTATACTGAAACCCACAAACTTGTTAAGTCCGGTAGAATTAAGTGACGTACAGAAAGTGTCACCTGGACAGATTATACGGATTGGAGCGAGTGTGCTGAACTGTGACACACAGAAAGGTTACACGCAGCTGAGTAAAAAGGATTTGTATCACTGAGCTAAAACAACTGAAAAAATAATTTATTTTTTTATATTTTGTTTTTTTGGGAACGTGACGTGCAGGAACTATGGTAGAACTGACTGACATCCTGTTAACGGTGGCTATTTAGTCTGCGACCCAGACAAATGTCGCACAGAGAGTTTTCTGGATCAAGCTGTAGATGATATTGGTAGCAAATGACTTGGTTGTATTCTGTGACGTACAGAAAGTGTCACCTGGACAGTATATACGGATGGGAGCTAGTGTACTGAACTGTGACACACAGAAAGGTTACACGCAGCTGAGTAAAAAGGATTTGTATCACTGAGCTAAAACAACTGAAAAAAATATATATATATATTTTTTTTTGGGGAACGTGACGTGCAGGAACTATGGTAGAACTGACTGACACCCTTTTAACGGTGGCTATTTAGTCTGCGACCCAGACAAATGTCACACAGAGAATTTTCTGGATCAAGCTGTAGATGATATTGGTAGCAAATGACTTGGTTGTATTGTGTGACGTACAGAAAGTGTCACCTGGACAGTATATACGGATGGGAGCTAGTGTACTGAGCTGTGACACACAGAAAGGTTACACACAGCTGAGTAAAAAGGATTTGTATCACTGAGCTAAAACAACTGAAAAAATAATTTTTTTTTTATATTTTGTTTTTTTGGGAACGTGACGTGCAGGAACTATGGTAGAACTGACACCCTGTTAACGGTGGCTATTTAGTCTGCGACCCAGACAAATGTTGCACAGAGAGTTTTCTGGATCAAGCTGTAGATGATATTGGTAGCAAATGACTTGGGTGTATTCTCTGACGTACAGAAAGTGTCACCTGGACAGTATATACGGATTGGAGCGAGTGTGCTGAACTGTGACACACAGAAAGGTTACACACTGCTGTGTGCAATGGATTTGTATCACTGAGATAGAACAATAAAAAAAAAAAACAGGGTTAGATATGGCGATAGCTGCACTACTAGTGCCAGCCAGACAAGCCAGGAGACAAAAAAAAAATGTCTTCTAGCCCTTAGAAGGGCTGTTGGGTTCTTTGTGGGTAATTCCTGCCTAACTGAGAACTAAATGCAGGCCCTAACACTGTCCCTGAAAGGCAGCAGCTCTATCCCTAACGACATCCAGACGGCATCTGAGCCGTGCGCCGTGGCCAGTCACTAGTATATTCCAGGGTCACCTGATCTGGCCAGCCAACCCCTGCTATCGACATGTAAGGGCCCCACGTGATGCTGGGTGTACCGCAGAGTCTCCTGGCTTGTGATTGGCTGTGTTTATAGGCGCAAAAAAAGCACGATGCAGAAGTTGCCATTTCCTCGAGTATGGCGAGATACTCGTCCAAGCTGCGAGTACTTACGAGTACCCTAATACTCGAACAAGCACCAAGCTCGGACGAGTATGCTCGCTCATCTCTAGCTATATACATTGTATTTATTTCTATTTTATGTTAGACAGTTGTAATAAATGATTGCATATTTTTCCTCATAATCCAGATGGGAGTGCCTATTTAATATTACCTTTGTACAAAATCTTTTCAGGACTAAATGGGTTTGTCTATTTAATAGAGCACCCAACCAGAACTATAGTGGAGTGAGCAGGCTCATCATTTTTTCTACAGGTTTATATGTTAACCTTATGTGGCTGGGTGGGCTGATCAGAGGTCTGATGGGGGCACATTCTGCTGATCTGAGGGCTGATGAGGGCACATTCTGATGATCTGAGGTCTGATGGGGGCACAATACGCTGATCTGAGGGCTGATGAGGGCACATTCTGATGATCTGAGGTCTGATGGGGGCACAATACGCTGATCTGAGGTCTTATGGGGGCACATTCTGATGATCTGAGGTCTGATGGCAGCACAATACGGTGATCTGAGGTCTGATGGGGGCACATTCTGATGATCTGAGGTCTGATGGCGGCACAATACGCTGATCTGAGGTCTGATTGGGGCACATTAAGCTGATCTGAGGTCTGATGGGGGTACATTAAGCTGATCTGAGGTCTGATGGGGGCACATTCTGATGATCTGAGGTCTGATGGCGGCACAATACGCTGATCTGAGATCTGATGGGGCACAATATGCTGATCTGAGGTCTGATGGCGGCACAATACGCTGATCTGAGATCTGATGGGGGCACATTAAGCTGATCTGAGGTCTGATGGGGGCACATAAAGCTGATCTAAGGTCTGATGGGGGGACATTCTGATGATCTGAGGTCTGATGGGGGCACATTCTGCTGATCTGGGGTCTGATGGGGGCACAATACGCTGATCTGAGGTCTGATGGGGGCACATTAAGCTCATCTGAGGTCTGATGGGGGTACATTAAGCTGATCTGAGGTCTGATAGGGGCACATTCTGATGATCTGAGGTCTGATGGCGGCACAATACGCTGATCTGAGATCTGATGGGGCACAATATGCTGATCTGAGGTCTGATGGCGGCAAAATACGCTGATCTGAGATCTGATGGGGGCACATTAAGCTGATCTGAGGTCTGATGGGGGCACATAAAGCTGATCTAAGGTCTGATGGGGGGACATTCTGATGATCTGAGGTCTGATGGGGGCACATTCTGCTGATCTGGGGTCTGATGGGGGCACAATACGCTGATCTGAAGTCTGATGGGGGCACATTAAGCTCATCTGAGGTTTGATGGGGGCAGGAGACTGTTAGTTTAGTGATGTAACAACTGGCGACAGGTTTCCTTTAACATAGGAGTCCCCTTTTTTACTCCTATTAGTCCTATATTTTACTGCATTATGTGGTAGAGTATTTAGACTAGGGTATGTAGAAAGTCTATTGTACTGTACTTAACAGCATAGATGATCTAGGAGTTTATACAGTCATCTTTCTAATACAATATTATAACCACAACTAGTAGTATGTGCCTGTGAAGTTGGAAACGTGCATTTGGGAAGCCACTAAGTGGGGGGCCCACTCAAGTATGTTTCCCCCCCCCCCCTATGCTGAACCTCTAGCTATGCCTCTGCTAATCACATTACCTCTCCTGCTCAGCCGACTGGCAGGGAAGTGCTCCGTCTGCTTTAATTTACCTCCGGCTGGCAGTGGCAGGGGATCGCAGGGGAGGCCAGCTTTCCTTCATGGCTCCTCCCAGCTGCACTTTCAACTATGACCTGACTGAGGAGAAAGTGCCAAGGTCCTCTGTGGGCAAGGTAAATGCCTAGAAGAGGGAGGTTTTTTTTTTTTTTGCTATTAAAATACTGATCATGGTAGTATGATAAGACCCCTAAATCCTCATCAGACCGCCTCAAAATAAGCCCCATACCCCCCCTCAGTGCTCACGTCACACATTAAAAATCAGGCACTGCATGATCAGATCTCCCTTATGTCAAATCACCTCCCTTCCCCACATGGTCTCAACATGGGGGGGGATGTCATCTGAACATGGACCGACCATTGTCTGAGCATAAGGGTGTCATCTGAGCATGAGGGTGTCATCTTAGCATGGGCAGTGATATGAGCATGAGGGGGTGATCTGAGCATGGGCTGTGATCTGAGCATGAGGGTGTGAACTGAGGAAGAGCGGTGATCTGAGCATGAGGGGGTGATCTGAGGAAGAGCAGTGATCTGAACATGAGGGTGTGATCTGAGGAAGAGCGGTGATCTGAGCATGGGCGGTGATCTGAGCATGGGGCAGGGATCTGAGCATGGGGCGGTGATCTGAGTATGGAGCGGTGATCTGAGCATGAAGGTGGTCATCTAAGCATGGGCGGTCATCTGAGCATGGGGCGGTGATCTGAGCATGAAGGTGGTCATCTGAGCATGGGGCGGTGATCTGAGCATAGGGCGGTGATCTGAGCATGGGGAAGTGATCTGAGCATGAAGATGGTCATCTGAGCATGGGTGGTCATCTGAGTCTGTTCATTGTTGTGGCTACTTAGAGCATGAAGGTAGTCATCTGAGCATGGGTGGTCATCACACAAGTCCCTCCATGCGCAAATGTTATACAGCAAGACGCAAAAGAAGTACTGCAGGCTTAACAGCAGAAATTATAGCAAAGTTTGTCAGGTATATAGTATACAGAGAGTGTCCTACAGCATGCAGCAGCTGCAGTAGCACATGTGGCATTAATGGCAGGCCACCTAGTGCTATTTTCACCACCTTTAAACACCCCAAAGATAATAAAATATTGCTTTGTGCCAGATACAATAGTCGTTAAAAGGGATTTTGGGTCTTTTTTGAGCGATTTCTATCCCTGCCTATCGTGCTCCTGTCTCTACAGTGTATGTCCCTCCTTGCTGCAGCAGCGCATGTGTCATTAATGGCAGCCCACCTAGTGCTATTTTCAACTCCTTTAAACACCCCAAAAATAATAAAATATTGCTTTGTGCCAGATATAATAGCCCTTAAAAGTGCTTTTGGGTCTTTGTTTAGCGATTTCTATCCCTGCCTAGCGTGCTTCTCTCCCTACAGTGTATGTCCCTGCTTGCAGCAGCTCTCCCTGTCTAACACTGGCCGGGGCTTTATAGCACCTGGTGACATGTGACCCGGTTAGCCAATCAGTGTAATGCCAGTAGCTAAGATGACTACTGGCATTACACTGAATGCCATCCCTCTCAGCATGCTAATTGGCTAATTAACGTGTGGGGAGGTGACTCGAGCATGGCACTCGAGCACACGCGGTATTTGGCCAAATACCGCGTGGTCCCGAGCACCGCCATGTTCGGCCGAATAGTGTATTCGGTCGAACATGTTCACTCCACACTAGTCAGAGCCTCTACCATCCTCCTCTCCAGCTTCTCAAGGGCTCACTACAAAAGGCAGGGTCCCTTGGTGTAGCTGAAGATGTCAGTTAAATGTAATGTTGCAGGAAATACTGAGGCCATGATAAGAGAAAACTGAAGATTGAGGTTCAGGTACATTAGTCATAATTCTCTGCATGTATAGATTGGTAGATATCACACAAGCACAATGTCCACAGTTCTTAGGGGTCGCAGGGCTTCAGTAAGAATTATCAAGTACAGTTGTCTCTTTGGAGCAATTTTCCTCAAACTGTACATTTCTAGGAATGCATGGTACAATACTTCTCTTTTTATGCAATGCAATTAAATGTAATGAGATGTAATGTGATGCAACCACAAGGTAGATCGCAAAATCAGACTAAGTTCTGTAAGCTGCATCTTTTGCCCAGGATGCTCTACTATATCCTTTTCCACAAATGTCCTCTGTGGGATGTGGATATGGGTCAATCTGCTCCTCAGGTTGGTCTAGGCACTGTAAGATTTTAATCTATAAGACACATAGCTATGAAGACTCAGTGGTCTTTTTCAGACAGTATTTCTCCACAGGACTTGTCCACACACCTTCTCCTTGCTTCTGGCCTGCTGCTTAATACAGTTCTGGATCTATTTATCCATTTTCTATCTGTTTTGCTTGTCTGGTTTAATCCAGAGTTGGTTTTAGCTAGATCTGCTTACTTGCTAGTCCCTTCCTGACCTTTTCTCACTCTAGACTAAAATAACTCTTCCTCCCTGTGGTAATAGGGTATAGCCCCACCTAGTGGTTGGTGGTTGTAACTTGTTAACTTTATACTGTATTTTACACAGGAAATACATAAATACACATTTAATCACAGTTTTAGTCTTGTCTGCAGCATTCTTCTAGAAATGCAAAAACCCATTTACAGATGAACCACTGTCTTAGCAGAGAGACACTGCAACTGTAAACTGGTAAATCTCTCTACCCCAGATTATTACACCTAGTGACATTGACCCCTCTGCTTCATTAAACTATCAGGAAGTTTGCCATATGGTAAGTATAAAATATTTTATTTCTATTTTTTTTTGTCTAAACCCGAGGTGTGTCTTATAGTCTGAAAAATATGATACTTAGAATGTATTCAATCTTAAGCTGAATAAATAAGATACAATGCATTCTGTTATGTAATAGTTATGAAATTACATTTCTTACTGTATTTTTATTAACCATTTATCTAATGTACACCATTACTGATTTATGTTTTTTTTATATTGAGGAGATTTCTCTAACAATTGCCCTCTTCTGCTCTTTTCAGGTTTTATCAGGATATTATAACATTTAGGTAAAAACATGCAGCTCAATATTCCACCTCCTGAGGACAATATGGCAAATATCTCTACGATAACCATGTTCTTCCCTGTACTGCTCAGATAGGCTGGGATGGCACAGATCCAGACACTGCAGAACACCAGCATGCTGAAGGTGATGTACTTGGCTTCATTATAGATGTCAGGTAATGTCCTCACCATAAAAGCCAGAACAAAACTCAAAGCCGCCAGAAACCCCATATAACCCAACATGAGGTAAAAGGCCAAGATGGAACCTTCATTACACTGGAGGATGATCTTCCCAGGATAATCCAGGTTAAGTTCTTGATATGGAGGAGAAACTGACAACCAGATAACTGCATTCAGAACCTGAATAGAAGAACAGACCAACACTACAGAATAAGGAAGCTTAACTCCCACACACTTTCTCCAGGAGCTGTCAGGTCTGGTGGCCTTGAATGCTATGCAGACTATGATGGTCTTGGCCAGGACAGAAGACACAGCTACTGTGAAGAAGATCCCAAAGAAGATTTGTCGTAGCATGCAGGTTATATCCACTGGACGACCGATGAATAGAAACACACAGAGTAAACTGAACATGAGAGAGGTCAGTAGAACAAAGCTTAGGTTCTGGTTATTGGCTCTGACAATGGGAGATTTCTGGAATAAAGAGAATATTCCAATTATAAAGAAAGTTATAAGAGAGAGTAATATGGAGATGATGGATAATACTAAGGCAAGAACATCAGTCTCATATGTAAAAACCTCCTCATCTCTGATGACACAGTTGTTTTTGGACTCATTGGGCCATTCATGATCAGGACATCTCTGACAATTTTCGGTGTCTGTGAAAAAGTAAAACAAACATTTTGTAAAAGAAACATCTCTTCATTCATCAAAGTTGGAGATTTTATTTCAAAGTTTATTATCAATTTGTTTTACTGCAAAACATCATTAATGCATGTACAGTAGGCAAAACTATGACCCGATGCTGTGTGTTGTTAGTTCTCATACACAGCGAGACCCGGAAGAAGTGATGAAACCAGGTGTCCTGGATCTGCAGCACCGTCCAGAGCAAGTGAGGTAGGTTTACTTATGTATTTATTGGGGGGGGGGGACTAGGGGGTCAGATCTGAGGCTGATAGGATGTGACTGGGGATCTGATCTGAGCCTAATTGGGGCTAATCTGAAGTCTGATATGAGGCTAATGGAGCTTGGGGGGTCTCATATAATGCTGATGGGGCTTGGAGTCTGATTTTGGGATCTAATCTGAGGTCTGATGAAGAACGGGGTTTTCATTTGGGGTCTGATGAGGGTCTGATATGAGGTGTGATGAAGAATGGGGATGTGATTTGGGGGTTTTCTCTGAGGTCTGATGGAAAATACTTTCCTCTTCCATATTCTAGGAGTATCTTATATTCTATTGTGTCTTATAGTCCAAAAACACTGTAAATTAGATGATTATTACATTTTAAAGAAAGAAACAACTTTCATAATTATAGTATTTTACCTGTAACATTTGTAAATTCTCCTTCTGAACATGGGATGCAGTTATAGCAGCAGATGTGATGTCCTTCCCGGAGAATCTTTCTGGTTCCTGGAGGACATAGTTCACTACATCGACCTTTTGGCATCTAATGATATAAATAATTTATACTGGAAAAGCTTTAAATAAGTAATAAATGTTTTTTTTTTGTTTTTTTTTGTTTTTTTAAATTGACCTGGATCTGCTGACTGGACTGACAAAGTCATGATTTACTGTTTTTATGTTTTATATAAATATTTTGCTCATCATACAGTACTCTACATTCATCAAAGAACCCAACATTCACAGTATAAAAATCTTGAGTACTGCTCATATCTGTGTTGAAAATACCTCCCAACTTTTGAAAATCGCAAAGAGGAACAATATGTACTGCCTGCATCACAGACATTTTTTCATAATAGACCATACCTCTAACACCACCCAAAGCATAATTACTGACTCCATCACAACTGCAGCAGCTGAATACATATTGTAATATAATAAATACTGAGAGGCATTAAAATGCTCGGTGCATTATAGGGGACATTAAATTCTGTGGGGGGGGGGGGGGGGGGTACAGGGAACACAGAAGAGGACAGTTCACTGCTACAGATGGATCTGGATAGACTGGAGGCTTGGGCAGAGAAGTGGCAGATGAGGCTTAACACTGACATATGTAAGGTTATGCACATAGGAAGGAATAATGCAAGTCACCAGTACATACTGAATGGTAAAACACTGGGTAAAGCCTTGTTCACACATCAGTTATTTGATCAGTTTTTTCCATCGGTTATTGTTAACCAAAACCAGGGGTGGAGGCTCCACAGAAATCAGGTTGGTGTAATGAAAAGATTTGCACCTGTTCTGTTTTTGACCTGCACCTGGTTTTCGCTAAGAATAACTGATGGAAAAAAATGATCAAATAACTGATGTGTGAAGAAGGCCTAACTCTAACATGGAAAAGGACCTAGGAATTTTAGTGAAGAGCAAGCAAAGCTGTAGAAACAAGTGTCAGAGAGCTGCTGCCAAGGCCAATAAGATAATGGGTTGTATCAAAAAGGGGCATAGATGCCCGTGATGAGAACATAGTCCTGCCACTTTACAAATCACTAGTCAGACCACACATGGAGTACTGTGTACAGTTCTGGGCTCATGAACACAAGGTAGACATAGAGTTGGAGAGGGTTCAGAGGAGGGCAACAAACTGGAATGGATGGACTACAGTACCCTGAAAGATTATCAAAATTAGGGTTATTTACTTTAGAAAAAAGACGACTGAGGGGAGATCTAATAACTATGTATAAATATATCAGAGGTCAGTACAGAGATCTCTCCCATCATCTATTTATCCCCAGGACTGACTGTGACGAGGGGACATCCTCTGGTCTGCAGGAAAGAAGGTTTGTACATAAACATAGAAGAGGATTCTTTACGGTAAGAGCAGTAAGACTATGGAACTCTCTGCCTGAGGAGGTGGTGATGGTAAGTTCACTAAAAGAGTTAAAGAGGGGCCTGGATATATTTCTGGAGTGTAATAATATTACAGGTTATAGTTACTAGAGATGGGTCGTTGATCGAGGGCAATAACAGTACCCGCTGACGATCGTGGGTGTCAGATGTGTGGCATCAGGTGGGTGGCAGCATCACAATAGTTGCTGAGGCAAATAGCCAGAAAGAATGGTCTATTTTGACAAGGTTTGGGTGAGGGGCTCTCTGGAAGAATTACATGAAAGTCACAAATGCAAGGGGTTCATACAATCCATAATAGTAAAGTGCAAGTTCATGTACAAGTAAAAATATGGAACAAAACTCAATCCATAAGTAAAATTAATACAGACCAGTGCCACCTCAGACCCCAACACACGTTTCACTATTGCTTCCTCAGGGGAAAGTGCAACATTGTGCCATACACCTATTTATAGTCCCACATCAATTGAAAACGGAAATAGAATAGAATAAAAGACAGCTGGCCTACCAGGAGTATCTAAGTGTGTCCTAATGTTATAATGCGGTTTGGCGTGCGTTCCAGCATGGAACGCAAATGACATCATCTCCGTTTCTGGTCACATGATCGGAGTATGTGGTCCACAGGAGCGGAACTCTTATTGACATAATTAAACTATAAAGATGTCAAGAATTGAATATATAACCTTGATAAATAAGTAAATATCTCATATATAAAGTAGGTAGGCGCTCGACGGAGAGGCGCAGGCCTGCGTATCAACATGGAACGCAAATGCTCATGTGCCATGCCAACTAAGCCCTAAACAGTGAACGATTGACAGTGAATGACGAAACCCTAACCGTGAAAGATTAAACCCTAGACAGGGAATGATTGGTAAAATAATGGGTAAAATAATAAAATAATATAAGACATATAGCAATCATATGTGAACGAAGTGTGATATGGGTGCTAATGTAAAAAATATATATGAAAATATGAAACATAAAATATGCAATATGAAAAACAATATCAAAATAAAGTGAAAAATGCAAGTAAATATAATATGACAGAAACAAATGAAAGTGGAAAAATAGAAAAAAATCAAAAGTAAAAAAATCATGAATAAAATTGCGTGAGACTCAAATGGTGAATGAAAACATGGAAAAAAAGGGGGGAGGGAGAAGAGGAGGATAAGGGAAGAAAAAAAAGAGGAAGGCAAGGTACTAAAAATTGGTATGAGGCTTCAACACTGGCTAAAAAGGGAAAAAAAAACGGTAAATCAAATTTGCCAAAGATTCCCTCCACTTACGGACTGCAAAGAAAAGGAAAAAAGAAAAAAAAAAACAGTATTAGAACCAATCATAGGCCAACCGTAATACTAAAATGACTAAAATAACAGAACAAGACATACATATAACCATAAAAGCACAAATGATACACAGGAATACAGACCATAATAATGATAATGTTAATGGGCAACAAAAACTATTAAAAAATTACAGGAAAGGGACAAAGCTCAGATGTTCATTAAGGCCACGAGGTGCAACTGTGTCTAGACGAAAAATCCATCTAGCCTCCTTTTGTGCCAAAAGGCATTTCCAGTCTCCACCACTCTTCTCCACCAATATGCGATCAATACCCCTTACCTTCAACTGGGATCCATCGCAGTCATGGTGAGTTTTGAAGTGACGTGGAATTGTCTTCAGGGGTGCCACATCCCGTTCGTCCTTTGCAGCCACAATTCCCAGGACGTGATCCCTAGTCCATCTCCGGAGTTCACGAGAGGTTAATCCAACATAGGGTAGTCCACATGGGCAACTTGCCACATAAATTACACCAATCGTGCCACATGTAATCGCATGGGTTATGTTGAAGGTTAATATGTTTGGACACGCCACAGGGTTTGCACCCCCATTTAGGCCCTTTAGAGACAAATATTCTTTCTAGGCTGACGGCACCATAGTGGCTATGTAGCAGCATGTCCCGTAAATTTCTTTCCCTCCTGTAAGTAATAGATGGACGTGGGTGTAACAGTTTTTTAAGAGTCTTATCCATACTCAGCACATTCCAATATCTCCCAAGAATAGATGTCAACTCTGTATGTCCTGAGTTATACAATGTAATAAATCTCACAACACTTTGGGCGTTAACTTTCTTTTCCTCCTGGACTTGTTGTAGTAGTGGTGTTCTCCGAGAATTTTTAGCTCTCATATAACTCTTCCATAAAGAGGATTGTTTATATCCTCTAGTCAGGAATCTATCCTTAAGTTCTTTAGCTTTCAATTCAAAGTGTCATCCCGTAAGCACAATCTGTGTAATCTCAGAAATTGGCCCATCGGAATGCTCTCGATGAATCGGGGAGGATGTGATGACTGGGCATGTAAAAGACTATTTACCGAAGTGGGTTTACGAAAAATATCCGTGCAGACGAATCCATCTGTAGCCACCTGTAGTAGAACATCCAAAAAGTCCATGTTGGTGCGGCCCATCTTATAAGTAAGTTTAATGTTCCGGTTATTTCGATTCAGTGAGGTTATAAATGTATTCAAATCTTCAACGGACCCCTGCCAAATAATGAGAATATCATCGATATAATGATTCCACATGTGGACCTTCTCAATTTGGTCCACTGGGTCCGTTAAAAAAGATTGACCTCTACCACAGCCCCAGGAAAAGGTTAGCGTAGGACGGCGCACACGCCGCCCCCATCGCTGTTACCTGGAGCTGTAGGTAAAAGGAATTTTTTAACATAAAAAAGATGGTGTAAAGCAAAATCAAGTACGGTAAGAATAAATGAGCCGTACTCACTCTGGACATTGGACATTCTCAGGAAATATGAAACCACTTCTAGACCATCTTGATGACTGATTGAAGTATAGAGGGACTCCACGTCTCAGGTCACAATGAACATGTCGTCCTCCAACTGAAGGCCATCTACTTGTCTCAGTAAATCACCAGTATCCTTCAGAAAAGAATGAAGACTCTCAACGATTGGTTGAAGTACATGGTCTATAAGTTTGCACACTGGTTAGCAAAAATTATTAGTACCAGATACTATTGGTAGTCCGGGAGGATTTTTTATGTCCTTATGGACTTTAGGTAAGAGATAGAAAGTTAAAATGGTAGGATGCTCAAGCCACAGGTATTTAGTTTCTTGGAAGGAAATAACCCCCTCTTCACATGACCGTTCCAGAATGGACATTAATTCACCCTGGAATTTAATCAAAGGATTAAAAGTAAGTTTCTGGTAGCATTTAGAATCATGTAATTGGCAGAATGCCTCTCTCTCATATTGGGATACGGGCCAGACGACCACATTAGCACCCTTATCTGAGGATTTAATGACTACTCCAGTAAGGTGGCCAAGTTCTTTTAATGCCTTACGCTGTGTACCACTGAGGTTATCCTTTGGAAGGGTAGGCGAGATTTTCTTCAAATCCTCAGTAGCCAATTTGACAAACAAGTCAATATTTGACTTTTAATGATATTGGGGGGAACTTCTTCAATCTACGTACAAGTGAGTGAGGAATTTTACTCACCGTCACAGTCTGTCTCTGATCCTCCAATAATTCAGACAGAATGCCAATCGCTTTCTGTTCCTCAGTTGTGTCAAAGTTATCACCACCAACATCCTCTTTAAAATATAGCTTCTTAAAATATAAATTCCTCGCAAAGATGTTTAAATCTTTGATGGCTGTAAATAAATGAAATTTGCATTGAGGAACAAAATTAAGGCCCAAACCCAAAACCTCCTCCTGTGCCTTCGTCAAGACCACATTGGATAAATTAATTACCTGTGACTTGTTAGTCTGTGTATCCCCACCGGGATGTAATTGCTTATTAGTGGAATGATATGGGTTTTCTTCCTTACGTTTGTGTCCTGCCCTCATGATATACATACGAGTGTCACCATCTCGACTTCGACTCTCATTGTCCGTAGAGGTGTATGATGATACCGACACACTCCTCTGGCGTTGTCGCTTAAACCCCTCTTACGATTAGTTTCAGTCGTGAACATCCCGCTGGAATTTCTTCGCCTTCCTTTCCTTTATCTGTCGTTCCCATGTCATGTGTAAATCAACAATTTTCTTTGTGAAAACCTCCTTATCGGCAATGGCTGCATTAGCAGAAATCAGGAGTTGCATAAACCCAACTAAACAGTCCTTACATATTTCTTCCCACTTGGAAATAAATTGATCCATTTCTGTACCCCCCGTTGGAAACACCTGGACCCTCAATCCACGAGGGATAAGGTTCTTAAATATATATTGTTCAAGTGAGATCCTATTCCACCAGGTGCGTAATCGCTTATGTAATAAGTTCTTAAAAAGTCTTTTCATTTCTCTTACATTTCGTTGGTCTGCATCCAATAAATGTCGGTTACCTCCATTAAATAGTTCATCCGCCTGGGTCCTCCACGAGGCTTCTCGGGCTCGAAAATCCATTATGGATACGTGTAATCCAAAACACTTCTGTAAAAAATATATATATAAATTTTACAGGCACTATACTCCAATAGAAGGAGAGAGGGCTAAAAATCAACAATGAAAGGGTGTGTTGGGAGCCCAATCAATTGCACCAATATAGACAAAACACACTCAAGATATGAAACATTGTATTACTTTATTGGATCAAGAATCAATACAGATCATAAGATTATAAAAGTTTGGAAGAATTACATGAAAGTCACAAATGCAATGCGATCATAGAATCCATAATAGTAAAGTGCAAGTGCATGTACAAGTAAAAATATGGAACAAAACTCAATCCATAAGTAAAATTAATACAGACCAGTGCCACCTCAGACCCCAACACACGTTTCACTATCGCTTCCTCAGGGGAAAGTGCAACATTGTGCCATACACCTATTTATAGTCCCACATCAATTGAAAATGGAAATAGAATAGAATAAAAGAAGGCTGGCCTACCAGGAGTATCTAAGTGTGTCCTAATGTTATAATGCGGTCCGGCACGCGTTCCAGCATGGAACACAAATGACATCATCACCGTTTCCGGTCACATTATTGGAGTATGTGGTCCACAGAAGCGGAACTCTTATTGACATAATAAAACTGTAAAGATGCCCGTCACTCCCGGGACTAGCGAAGTGACGGCGCATGCGCAGAAGAGAAGACAGCGCTTGCAGTGTAGACACTGCAAGCGCTACTGCGCATGCGCCGGGAAAATTTTAGGGCGCATGCGCGAGAGTTCAGCGCTAGACTTACCAGTCTAGCGCTGTCTATCAAATACGGGAGGGGGCGTCATTAGAGACAGGGGACGTGCCGCGGGCCCGGGGGGGGGGGGGCGGTGAAGGAGCGGTGCTCCAGAGGAAAGAGGCCGCCCCCAGGTGCTCCAATGGCTCATTTGCATATGTTTTAAAGTTTAGATTTCTACGCGACCGCTGCGCAGAACTCTGCATGAAAGGTATGATTTTAAAAGTTGTCACTAGGACTTGTAACCTATGTATTTATATACATAGGTTACAACCTAGTGACAGAGCCTCTTTAATTGGCGTGGCGCGGAAGTCCGGCCTGCGCCTCTCAGTCGAGCGCCTTACCTAGCGCTACTCTTGATGCACGGTCTACTTTATATATGAAATATTTACTTATTTATCAAGGTTATATATTCAATTCTGGGCATTTTTATAGTTTACTTATGTCAATAAGAGTTACATTCCTGTAGACCACATACTCCGATCATGTGACCGGAAACAGTGGTGATGTAATTTGCGTTCCATGCTGTGACGCACGCCGGACCTCTTTTTGTATGTCTGGTTACCACCATCAACCTTTTATGATATTTTATGATCTGTATTGATTCTTGATCCAATAAAATAATACGATGTTTCATATCTTTGGTGTGTTTTGTCTATATTGGTGCAATTGATTGGGCTTCCAACACACCCTTTCATTGTTGATTTTTACCCCTCTCCCCTTCTATTGGAGTATAAGGTTTGGATGAGGCAGCATGGATAGTCTAATCCTATGCATCAGGCATTGATGGGTGGAAATCCGGGCTAAACCACACCTGATTTATCTTGACAAAGGTCAGTCTCTCCACATTTTGGGTGGTCACATTTTGAGTTCTCCTTGTGGTAACTATGGCCCCCACCGCACAAAACACCCGCTCTCATGCCACACTACTGGCTGGCCAAGGCAGCTTTTCCAGGACAAACTTGACCAGCTGCGGCCACAAATAAAGTTTGGCTGCCCAGTAGTCCAACAGATCTTCAATGATTGGTGACAGGGTGCACTACAAGTATGCCACCACCCGCTGGTTCAGGTTCTGCTCTATGTGTAGCTGCTGGTGAGTAGTTTCTTTAATATGCGAGTGAAGAAAGCTGCTCATCAGCAACTCTAAAGCTGGTGTTGCTCCTGCCAATGCCTCCCCCACCACCAGCAGCCATGGCAGTGGAACGTGAGTGCAAAGGGCCCTGGTCAGATCTGCAAGAGGATGGACAATGGCGCATATAGGTAGCAGCCAATTGACTACATAGGATAATAACTCTGTCCTCGTTCTCAGCGGGTATAAAAGACGCCCTCATTTTGGACCGGTATTGAGGGTACAACAAGGTGAAGAACCAGAAGTCATTCATCTGCTGAATGGTGACAATTCGGCTGTCACTACACAAGCTTGAATCGGTTCATTTGCACAAGTCATTTGGAGGGACTCCCTGCCTCCATCTCCACTGCATACTGCCACGGTGTGTTTGGGTCCTCTGCCTTGTCTTCCTCATCACCCAGTAGTTCCTCTGGCTGCTCTGGCTCCTCATCTTCTGTCACCTGTGTAGAAAAAACACCCATTTTGCTACACATTGCTTGTGCTCAAATGTCCTCCTTCTCTTCGTCCTCCTCCTCCAGTTCAGCCCCCACAGGGCTTATGTGGCCATGAGATGTATGCACCACATCTCCTTTCCCCTGACTAGCCAGATTTAACAGCATCTTTTCCAGGATATGAATAAGTGGAATGATGTTGTTCATCCCATAGTCCTGGCGACTGACAAATAAAGTGGTGTCCTCAAAACGAACGAGAAAAAGACAGGTGGCACGCATGAGCTGCCACTAGCTGACATCAAAGTTACATGGGGGAGTACCTCTGTCTGCTTGGATTATCAAGAAATAGCTTATGGCCTTTCTCTGTTCGTACAGTCGGTCTAACATACGTAGTGTGGAATTTCAATGGGTGGAAACTTCACATATCAGCCTATGTTGGGGGATGCTGTTCTGCTGCTGTATATAGCTCAAGGAGGGTGTGCTTGGTTGTGTACAAGTGGCTGAAGTGCATGCAAAGTTTCCTGGCCATTTTTAGATGTCTTATGGATGGGTAGAAGACCTCAGGAACTTCTTGACAACCAGATTGAACACATGCGCCATGCAGGGCGCATAGAACAGCCCTCCTTGATGCAGTGCCGACACCATGTTTTTCTCATTGTCGGTCATCATGGTTCCAATTTTGAGTTTTCGTGGGGAAAGCCAGGATTAAATTTCTTTATGAAGGACATGGAGCAGTTCCTCCCCTGTGTGACTCAATTTGCCCAGGAAAACAAGGTGTAGAACAACGTGACACCACCCTGCTCTGCACATGTGGTATTCTGCTAGGGCACTATGAATTGTCCTTGGAGTGGAGGCTGAGTATATGGATGAGGATGAGGAGGCAGAGGCTGGTATTGTTGCAGGACCAACCGTGTGAGAATGTGGAGGTGAAACCGACTTCACCGGGCCAAGTTGCTGCTTTGGCTGTGCAGGAACCACATTTACCCAGTGGGCCGTAAAGGACATATTCTGTCCCTGACCGTAGTTACAGCTCCACACATCGGCGCTGCCATACACTTTTGCAGAAACAGACAGGCTCAAGGACTGGCTCACTTTCTGTTCTTCATATTTGTGCAGGGCTGGTACTGCTTGTTTGTGTCACGAATAGAGATGAGCGAGCACTAAAATGCTCGGGTGCTCGTTATTCGAGTCGAATTTTTCCTGATGCTCGGGTGCTCATTTTGAATAACGAACCCCATTGAAGTCAATGGGAGACTCGAGCATTTTTTGCAGGGGACCGGACCGGAGCTCTGCCTAGGGAAGGTTGCATGAAAACCTGGAAACCTCAGAAAATGATGGAAACACCACGGAAATGGACAGGAAAAAGCAGGGGCAGCATGCATGGATGCCTATGAGGCTGCCCCATTATGCCAAATTCTGGGCAACAGCCTGGTGGTGACCCTCAAGACAATTGTGCTGACCCAGACCAAGATGGGCAAGGCCCATCACATGTTAGTAAAGCACCCAACTAGGTGCAACGAAGGTCCCAACAGCCCTTCTAAGGGCTACAAGCACCTCTTTTTTTGGTCTCCTCCTGGCTGCTGGCTGGGACTTGTAGTGCAGCTACCGCCATCTTGGCTGCACACTGTTAGGGTGTGAAATTAGAATGTGGTTAGGCAGGAATCATCCACAAAGAATCCAACGGTCCTTCTAAGGGCTACAGCAACCTTTTTTTTTGGCCTCCTCTCGGCTGCTGGCTGGGACTTGTAGTGCAGCAACCGCCATCTTGGCTGCACGCTGTGCACAGAGACTGGTGGCAGAAGGGACAGCCTGTGGTCCACACAGACCCAAAAGAAATTGCCCAAAGTCCTCTGAGTACTCATTTTTGCTGCTGCTGTACCTTGGCTTGCTGAGATCTATAGTGCAGTCTAGGGAATACGTTTTTTCTCTCAGTTATATATATTACAGTCCAGTGAACAATTATGTTGTGTGCTGTACAGTAGCGTCAGTCTAGGGTATATGTTTTTTCTCTCAGTTATATATCCTACTATTGGCGTACATAGAAATCATTGGGCCCCATAGCAAGAATCTGAATGGGGCCCCTAACCCCGCCCACTACCCCGGCCCATCACACACGCTGCCCTGGATCCTCCCCTGCCACACCCCCATTTGCTAATAAAGAAATGTATACATGACCTACTGATTTTTTTTTTTTTTTTTTAAATTAAGAAGACATTATACTGTATGAGGGCAGCCACAAGGATGGATTATACTGTATATTATACAGCATGGTATAGGGATTATACTGTATACTCTACAGCATGGTGTAGGGATTATACTGTATACTATACAGCATGGTGTACGGAATACACTGTATATTATACAGCATGGTGTATGGACTATACTGTATATTATACAGCATGGTGTACGGATTATACTGTATATTATACAGCATGGTGTACGGAATATACTGTATATTATACATTATGGTATACGGAATATACTGTATATTATACAGCATGGTGTACGGACTATACTGTATATTATACAGCATGGTGTACGGAATATACCTGTGCAGTAGCAGCAGCGCGGCATGAGGGAGGAGGCGGGGCCAGCTGGGAGCGCACAGGAACGTCCTGAGAGCGTCAGGACGTAGGGGAAACTAAGCATAGTGTATGCCTGTTCCGAGCCTACCGCAATAGGGCTGCCCCAGCAGAACAGGCATACAAAGTAAGTCCGGGTTGAGGCGGTGAGCAGGCCAGGAGGGGCCCGGAGTTCAGGCGGGGAACACTGTCGGAACGCATCTTAATGATGCAGAGTAGGGGGCGAGGCTTCCCATGCGCTCCGGGCCCCCCTGTGCTGCGGACCCCATAACAGTGGCGTGGTCTGCCTATATGGGCGGTACGCCACTGTAACCTACAGTGCAATACATAATTCTGTCATGTGCTGCACACTAGCCAGAGTCTAGAAAATATACATTTTTTTCTCTCATTCATATATCCTACAGTGCAGTGCAAAATTGTGTGGTGTGCGTTACACTAGCGGCAGACTAGAGAATATGTTTTTTCTCTCAGATACATTTAATACAGTCCAGTGAAGAATTCTGTGGTGTGTGTGGTACACTATCCGCAGTCTAGAGAATACGTTGTTGGCCTCAGATATTAATTCAACAGTTTAGTGATTACACAAAATGTTGAACCCAAGGGCTAAGGGTCGAGGACGTGGGCGTCCAAGTGATGTAGGGGGGAAGAGGCTGTGGTCCTGGGCAGTGTAAGCCGTGTACCGGGGTGGGCTCTCCAGGACACAGCAAAGTCACAGACAAGGAAGGAGACTCCAACTCAGATTGACAAAAACAAGATTTTACTAAGTATTTAACGTTTGTGGGAAGGAAATACCCCGCGCATATATACATACACTCAGCTTGAGGCTGAGGCACTTGTATTACACAGCACAACGGTGCTCTATCTGTGTGCGCCCAGGATTCTCCACAGTTTTGCCTATCTGCAGGTTATAGTAACCCAGCAGCTAAACCTTTTAATACCCTAATCTCCATGAACAATTCTGTAAGTGTGGTTCAGGAGCGCCGGCGATATAACACAAACGCTTACAAACTTAACCAATCAACACTAAACCTCAGAAAGAGTATAACCAGTTGTTTGCCACAGTAAACCCCACTTCTGCAGCAAGGTAGCTTGTAGCCTGCAAACCTGTCTAATCTTCAGGCTTTTACCCAGTAGTTACTGAATTGGCCCCAATAACATAATGCGATGCGTGCACGGTTACCCACTGTGTCTGCACAGTGGGCCTCAGTTCTTTCACTGACCCGGGTCCGTTGGGTATCTTAACTTTTAGAAGTATCTGGTAGAGGATCTCATCCGGCAACCACGCAGTCTCACTGACGCTTCCACTTGTCCTCTCAGCAGGGCTCCTGATGGTAGTTCTTCTAGTCTGTAATATTGAAACAGTCTCTGTTCCAGATCTCCTTGCAGAGTCTTGCTCCCTTAGGGAATAGTCTCACTTGTGGATCACACTAGGAAACACAGACAGTAGCTCTTTCTCCTCTCCCTCTTTGCAGCACACTCTCAAGATGGCTGCCACACAATTCTCCAGTCTGAAGCTCCACCTCTGCCGAACAGGATCTCTAGGTCATTGCTCCAGGAAGCTAAAGTCTTTCCTGTGGTAAACAGTGACATTTTGTGGCCAAAAATGAAATGTCAGTTTAATAACAACTATATTTACAGGAACAGGTGCATTCACAGAATGGAGGCTGTTTCACCACCTTACATGCCACCCCACTAGAGGTTGACGTCCCTGGCAACCTTCTTCATACAAATTCGTCCTGTGCATAGCGTTGCGGGGGTACACCTGCGTTGGACCTGGTTGTCCTACGCAAAGTCATGGGTTCAGGGGTATCGGGCACATCCCTTGGAGGTAGTTCTGCTGGCTGTGCAATGCTCTCCCTGGGTGGCAAACCTGTCACAGCTGGGGGTTCCATAATGGCTTGGGCAGGAACAACCCACCATTCCTCATCATCTATGGGGGTTCCCCCAGTACTCTGGCTAGTAGGAGGCAGTTCCCCCTCTGCCACGGGTTCCTCAAAATTACAGCGTCTCAACATGTTGCGGTGAAGGTTCCTGGAGGGCCCTCCAGTCCCTACTGGCTCTACCTCGTACAATGGGATCTCAGGGCCTACCCTCCACTTTACCATGTATGGAACCGCCTCCCACCGCCCATCCAGTTTTCCATTTAGCCTCTTGGCCCGGACGATCACCCGATCACCTGGCACATACTCGTCCCTCTGCACCGGTCTCAGGTTGGGGTGCACTACTTGTTTCAGGCGTTCCCCCACAACCCGGTGTACTGCCCTAAGCCGGTGATGGTGCTCTTATGCCCAGGCGGTGGTACTTCTCGATGGTGGCTGCATCGGATCCGGCATGTGGAGATCCTCAATCTCCTGACCTAATCTCCCAAACATAAGCATATGTGGGGAGTAACCAGTGGTGCTGTGGACCCTATTATTATAGGCCCACATCACCTTGGTTAAATACTCCGGCCACCGAGCTTTTTGACTATCCTCTAAGGTCCGCAACATCTGGATCAGCGTGCGGTTAAACCGCTCGCAGGCCCCATTCCCTTGGGGATGATATGGAGTTGTGCGGGAGCATTCAATACCATAGAGCTGATACAACTCACTCATCAAAGCACCCTGAAAGCATGCCCCCTGATCTGAATGAATCCTTCGTGGACACCCAAACACTTGTATAAAACGTTTACAGACTGCCTCTGCAGCTGACTCAGCCGTCTGATCCCTAGTGGGTACAGCCACTGCATATTTTGTGAAATGGTTCGTCATGACTAAACAGTAGGAGTGTCCTGAGGTAGAGTACCCGATCTGAACATAGTCAATCATCAAGAGATCTAGGGGTGCAGATGTTTGAATAGTTTGTACAGGGGCTCGTTGCTCAGGGCTTTTACTTAGCCCGCACGGCCTACATTTAAGACATGCCTCGGTCACCATGCCCCCCAAGTCTGGACAGTACACTAAGCGCTGGAGCCACTTATATGTCTTATCACTCCCAAAATGGGCACCCTGCTCATGGGCTTCACGGGCGGCCGCTTGTCCCAGTGACATAGGAATGACAATCTGCTGCCGGTACTGCAACTCTGACTGTATGTATATGGTTCGGCACAGGATTCCCTGGGTCACACTCAGCTTATCCCACTGTCTCAGTAGCTTCTGACCCTCCTGTGTTAGACTAGCTCGCTCTTCCGCCCGAGGCCAGCTTTTAGTCCGGACCCACTCTTTCACCTTCCATAGGTCTGGGCAGCTATTTTGGACCCTCTCCCAATCTTCCAATGTCTTCCCCAATACCATCAGCATCCCTGAGGCAACCCCACTTGAGTGTGTTACGTTCTGAAATGATGGAACTCTACCCAGGTTTGGGATTTCAACATCTTCTAGTTTTTCATCACCACTCTGAGTTGGCAGCCCTACAGGGACTCTGGAGAGGGCATCGGCGTTTCCATTCTCCCTCCCTGGCTGAAACTGGATACGGTATCGGTACTTGGAGAGGCGAGCCAACCACCTCTGCTCCAGGGCACCTAGCGTGGCATTTTTCAAGTGCGCTAACGGTGTCTGTCATCACGATCACTTCTGCGCCAGTCAGATACTCTGCAAATTTTTCAGTCAAGGCCCCCACCAGTGCCAGAAGCTCTAACTTAAAGGAGCTATAGTTGTCAGGGTTGCGCTCCGATTCCCTCAAAGACCAACTTCCATAGGCGATCACCCTCTCAAGTCCATCTTGAACTTGGGATAGCACGGCTCCCAGCCCCTGTAGACTCCCGTCAGTGTACAATGAGAATGGGCTATCGAACTGGGCATACGCCAGGATCGGGGCACTGGTCAGAGTCTTCTTCAACGCCTCAAAGGCTCCTTGCTGCCATGGCCCCCACTCGATGGGACGATTCTTGGGCCCTCCTGCGGTGCCCCTCAGCAACTCATTTAGTGGGCCTGCCAGATGCGAGAACTTGGGTATAAACCTCCTGTAATACCCGGCCAGTCCAAGAAAGGCCTGCACTTCCCGAAGTGTCTTTGGCTGGGGCCACTTCTACATGGCTTCCACTTTGCTCCAGGGAGCTATAGTCTTTCCTGTGGTAAACAGTGACATCTTGTGGCCAAAAATGAAATGTCAGTTTAATAACAACTATATTTACAGGAACAGGTGTATTCACAGAATGGAGACTGTTTCACCACCTTACAGCAGGGTGACACAGTACCTTCTGATGAGGGAGCAGTGGAATGCCGCAGGGTTTCGCTCCCTAGCTTCATCTCTCAACTTACAAGGTCACGTGGTACACCACTATTGAAACCACAACAGTGCGAGCAAGAGATGACGTGGATAGCGGATAATGTGTCCAGTAATTTATCCACCACCCAGTCTTCCACACAGTCCACCCACTTTAGCCAAGGGAGTAGACCTCTGGCTCCTCCAGCTCAACCTCCTTCCCCCCAGCCTGCCCCCCCCCCATGGAAAATATGGATTCAGATTCGGCATACTCACAGGAAGTCTTTTCAGGACCCAGAGACACAAATCACTGCTCAACAGCAACCTGAGCAGTTGCTCTGTCCCGATGCCCAAAATTTAAAATTTTCGCAGTCTGTGGGTGCTGAGAGTGTGGACTTAGTGCAAGTAGTGCGTGAAGAGGTGTCCGATGATGATGAGACACGGTTGTCAGACATTGACGTTGTTGTCAGGGCAGTAAGTCCCAGTGTGCAGCAGAGTGAGGAATCGGAGGAAGAGCAGGTGGATGATGAGGTGACTGACCCGAGCTGGGTTGGTAAGCCTAGTCAAGACAGTGCTTCTGAGGGGGAGGCAAGTGCAGCACCAGAACAGGTTGTAAGAGGCAGTGGGGTGGCCAGAGGGAGAAGCAAGGCCAGAGCAGGTAAATCAGCAACTGTTTCACGGAGTGAAGCTCCCATGTCGAGGCCTAGATGTTCGCAAGTCTGGAGGTTTTTTAAAGAAAGTGAGGATGACCGACGGACTGTGGTGTGCAACCTGTGCCACACCAGGATCAGCAGGGGAGCCACCACTACCAGCCTAACCACTACCAGCATGTGCAGGCATATGAGTGCTAAACACACAACTCAATGGAACCAAGGCCGTTCACCTCCTGCGGATCACACCACTACTCCTTCCCCTGTGTCACATGCTGGTTCGGCGAGTCAACCCCCCGCCCAGGACCCCGGCATGAACGCCTCCTGCCATACAACCACCCCTTCACCTCCATGATCCTCCACACCCTACACCAATGTGTGCATCAGACATTGAAGCGCAATCGCAAACGCAAACACAATTCCACCCACCCACATGCACAAACCCTAAACGTCCACATTTTCAAACTGCTGAGCCTGGAGATGCTGCGATATAGACTGGTAGAGACTGAGGCTTTCCGCAACCTGATGGCGGTGGCTGTCCCTCGGTACTTGGTCCCCCACTATTTTTCCCAATGTGCCGTCCCAGCCCTACACCAGCACGTGTCAGAGAACATCATCCGTGCCCTGACCAACGCGGTTACTGAGAAGGTCCACCTAACCACGGACACGTGGACAAGTGCTGGCGGGCAGGGACACTATATCTCCCTGACGGCACATTGGGTTAACTTGGTGGAGGCTGGGACCGAGTCTGACCCTGGGGCCGCTCATGTACTGCCCACACCGAGGATTGCGGGGCCTACCTCGGACACGGTTTCTCAGACTCCTCCTCCTCCTCTCAAATACAATCTGTGAGCACGGCGCCTTCAGTCGGTAGCTCTAGGCACAGCAGCACTGCCGTGGGTAAGCGCCAACAAGCGGCGCTGAAACTGCTGAGCTTAGGTGACAAGAGGCACACCGCCCAAGAGCTGTTACAGGGCATCACGGCACAGACCGATCTTTGGCTGGTGCCGCTGAAACTCAAACCAGACATGGTTGTATGTGACAACGGGCGTAACCTGGTGGCGGCTCTGCAACTCTGCAGGCTCACACATGTACCATTATACACCAATACTAATTCCCAAAGTAACAACAACCCATATAAACACTGCATATAAAACCTGCCTGGCCCACGTGTTCAATCTTTTCGTTCAGCGGTTCCTCAAGACCTACCCCAATTTGTCAGATTTGCTCACCAAGGTGCGACGCATCTGGGCGCATATCCGCAAGTCAACCACAGATGCTGCCACTCTCAGGGCAGTGCAACGGCGCTTACAACTGACTGCTCACCGACTGTTGTGCGACGACACAATGGAATTCCACATTACACATGTTACCCAAGGTTTACCAGCAGCACAGAGCAATTATAGACTGCCAGATGACAACTTCCACAAGAACTGGTAGTCAGGTTAGTCAGCTTCTTCAAGTGTGCAATGAGGAGTGGACGTGGATGTCTTATATCTGTCAGGTGTTAAGGAACTTTGAGGAGTCAACACAGATGGTCAGCGGCGATGCCGCCATTATCATCGTCAACATCCCGATGCTTTGTCTGCTAAAAAGTCACTGCTCAGCATGAAGTCAGAGGCTTTGCGCTTGTCACAGGAGATGGGGGAAGAAGATACGTTGCTTGATAGCCAGACCAACCTCAGGTCTGTTTCTCAGCGCGTATTGGAGGAGGAGGAGGATGAGGAGGAAGAGGAGGAAGAGGAGGAGACTGTTGGCGAGACTGAAGAGGGTACTTATGCTCATTCCTTCTTATCTGTTGAGCGTGTATGGGCTGAAGAGGAGGAGTTGGAGGAGGAAATGGAGAGTCAGTCTATTGAGGAGATTATTGTGTGTTGGAACTCTGGCGCACATGGCTGACTTCATGTTAAGCTGCCTTTCCCGTGACCCTCGCGTTAGAAGCATTTTTGACAACACCGATTACTGGGTGTTCACCCTCCTGGACCCCAGGTACAAGCAGAACTTTTCCACTCTCATTCCTGTAGAGGAAAGGAGTATGAGAGTGAATCAATATTAACAGTCCCTAGTGCACAAGCTGAAACTATCCTTCCCATCTGACACCGCTAGCGGCGGTAGTTCTGTGGGCCAACTAGCGGGGGAGAGGACTCTCCAAGGCCTTTGCAAGTTTTATGGCACCCCAGCAAGACTATGTCACCTGTCCCCCAGTAGGTGGGAGCTGTTCAGAAAGATGGTGAGGGAGTACCTAGGTGACCATACCAACATCCTGTGTGATCACTCTGCTCCATACAACTACAGGTTTGCAAAGCTGGACACGTTGCCCTAACTGGCACTGTACTCCTTGGAGGTGCTGGCCTGCCCTGTCGCTAGCGTGTTGTCAGAGTGGGTCTTCAGTGCAGCTGGTGGCATCATCACTGATAGGCGTACACGCCTGTCAACTGACAGCGCTGACAGGCTGACGATTATTGAAATTAATAAAGCCTGGATTTCACTGGAATGCAAATCTCCACCGGGGGAAAGCAGCTCAACATGAAGATTCTTTATGTATCCTCTCCTCCTCTTCGCACACAAACGCTTAACCAACATGCAATGTTTCTGAGGGCCAACTGGCGCTCTATACAAACAATGTTTACGAGGGCCACCTACAGGCCCTCTCTCCAATAAATTTTTTAGTAGCGTCAACTACAGACACTCAAAAACAATCAAAACAATTTTACAGGAGGGTCAACTACAGACACTCCAAAAACAATTTTACAGAAGGGTCAAATACAGACACTCCAAAACAATTTTTTAGGAGGGTCAACTTCAGACACTCCGAAACAAATTTTTGGAAGGCTCCTCCTACAGCCATTTGACTGCAATCTCAGTCTGACCAAGGCATTGGTGGTGTCACCGCCATGCTGTATCATTGTAAAATTTTATGTGTTTCACCTACTACCTAAGTGTAACTTGGTCAGTCTGTTGTCACCGCCATGCTGTGTCAGTGTAAAATTTTATGTGCTTCACCTACTACCTGAGTGTAACTTGGTCACTCTGTTGTCACCGCCATGCTGTGTCAGTGTAAAATTTTATGTGCTTCACCTACTACCTGAGTGTAACTGGGTCACTCTGTTGTCACCGCCATGCTGTGTCAGTGTAAAATTTTATGTGCTTCACCTACTACCTGAGTGTAACTTGCTCACTCTGTTGCTGCTACCTCAACTAACTTGATCACTTGTTGGTGTCAACACTAGAGTGCGGCTACTATACCGCACACAACAGAATTGTTCACTGCACTGTAGTAGATATAACTGAGAGAAAAAAAGAAATTTTTAGACTGCGGCTATTTTACCGCAAACCACTACATTTTTCAATGGACTGTAGTACATGTAACTGAGAAAAAAAACCTAGTCTTTAAATGGCGGCTATTTTACCGCAAAGCACTCCATTTTTCACTGGACTGTAATACATATAACAGAGAAAATGCGTATTTTATAGACTGACGCTGCTGTGCAGCACACTAGAGAATTTTTCACTGGACTGTAGTACATATAACTAAGAAAAAAACGTAGTCTTTAAATGGCGTCTATTTTACCGCAAAGCACTCCATTTTTCACTGGACTGTAATACATATAACTGAGAGAAAATAC